>OX038874.1:15834333-16002080 GCA_943789525.1 Agriphila geniculea
ACGTTACCAATCAAGTAGTGTATCAAAATTAATGATTCGGAGTGGGAAGTCGAATATTTACTATTTAAATATTAATTTTAGAATGACACATAATAATTGTAATATAAAACAGAACTTTTTTGATTTAATTAGATATCTACAATAATGCTAATCAGCAATCATCGGTGAGGTGGTAATAAATAGAAGTGTCAATCCTGGCAACTCCGATTTTGACCTTGAATTTCAATTTAAGAATTTCAATCTATAGGAAATGTAACTTTACAAAACTAGTGTGACCATAAATACTTCACCATTTCAGATTTCCAAAAAAAACGAAATTGTTCTATTGAAATGGCTAGAGGTCGCAGGCGAGACGGTAAAATTAATAATAATAATCAAATTCATGTTTGTGCGCCTATTTCGATGAAACTCGGTTTCTGGTACTATTTCAACATGAAATAACAACGCAATGTTGAAAATTTTAAAAATCCAAGATGGCGGCCTACTTTTTTGTTTTTGGGCCGATTTCGATGAAACTCGGTTTTTGGAACAATTTTGACAAGAAAATAACAACGCAATTTTTAAAAAACTAAAAATCCAAGATGGCGGCCAACTTTTTTGTTTTTGGGCCGATTTTGATGGAACTCGGTTTTTGGAACTATTTTGACAAGAAAATAACAACGCAATTTTAAAAAAACTAAAAATTCAAGATGGCGGCCAACTTTTTTGTTTTAGGGCCGATTTTGATGAAACTCTGTTTTTGGTACGATTTTGACAAGAAAATAACAACGCAATGTTGAAAACTTACAAAATTCAAGATGGTGGCCAACTTTTTTGTTCTTGGGCCGATTTCAAAAACAAATTAGCAGCCATTTTGATCTTTTTTTATTTTTCCATCAGTTTACATTGAGTTGTTTTTTCTTGTCAAAATAGTACCAAAAACCGAGTTTCATCGAAATCGGCCCAGAAAACAAAAAAGTTGGCTGCCGCCTAAGATTTTTAGTATTTTAAAAAATTGCGTTGTTATTATTTTGTCAAAATATTACCAAAAACCGAGTTTCATCGAAATCGGCCCAAAAACAAAAAAGTTGGCTGCCATCTTGGATTTTTATTTTTTTCAATATTGTGTTATTATTTTCTTGTCAAATTAGTCCTAAAACCGAGTTTCATTAAAATCAGCCCCAATCACAAATAAAAGAGTTGGTTGCCATATTTGTTTATATTTTTTTTAACATTTCGTTGTTATTTTTTATCAAAATAGTAGCAAAATCGAGTTTCATCAAAATCGGCCCACGAACAATGCGGAATATAGTTGGCCGCCATCTTGGTTTCTTTTTATATTTTTAACATTGTGTCGTCGTAAATCTCATGCACCCATTTTATTAACTTCACAAGTAAAGAAATTGGTGCAAGAATTTGACCTTATTGACATATTTACCAAAATAACAGTTTTTAATGAAACAGCAAAGTAAATGAACAAGTATAATTATGGGAAAAAGCAACCGAATTTCAAAGGTCAATAAAGTCGAAAATCGTTTGCATCTTTTTTTGACTACAGATCACTAGACAATGTTTTCCTACTTTTACTTGTTTTTCCAACATTCATTTGTTTTTCCGAAGTTCACGCACATTGTATTTTTATAAAAAAAATGGAATAAACTTTAAAGTTGCGTAATTATTTACACTTGAACTTAAATTAAATTGAATAAACTAGATTTTGTATTGGTTGAATTACCATATTTAAAAAATAAAAACAAAAAAGCAATTTAATAAAAACGTGATAAATAAATTGTTCCAAATTTTTTTTTAATAAATAATTATTTTCTGTTTTTTAGTTAACGAGCTAAATTAAAAATATACCACCGCCTATCAGAGTACTCGTCAAGACCATTCAAACGAGTCCAAACTCGATGGGGTTGAAAGGTTTTATTACAAAGTTCCTGTGGCCTTCTTCCGGCTTCCTTCATCAGACTCTTGGATACTATTACCCAACAGAGCACTCGTCAAGACGATTCAAACGAGCACAAACTCGATGGGGTTGCATGATTTCAATATTGAGTTCCTATGGCAAGGCCTCCAGACTTTATCATCCAACCCTGAACCTCGTCTCCCATCAGAGTACTTGTCAAGACAATTCTAACAAGCCCAAACACGATGGGGTTGTATAGTTTCATTCATCATAGAGTTCCTGTGGCGTTCTTCCGGCTCCATCATCAGATCAGCTCAATGACATTGTAATATTGCATTTCCTTCCATTTCTGACCTGTGTTCAAAGTTTCAAGTCTCTAGCTCATCGGGAATTCAGTATAAAATCGTTTGCAAAATTTGTGCTCAAACAAAAGAGCAAGCAACCTAATAAAACCCTAAAAACGCGGTAAAAAGTGTTAATTATAAATAAAGAACTACCTAGGTATTTAAGTTTATATTAAACAGTTTAAAGTATTATGTATGTCTCCGGCCAACCATACGGTTTGGTCACCCTAATGAAGAAAAGGACACATACATCTACTTGACCTCTCTGTCGGCTCGTTTTGGGGCGAAGCGCTCATTCCGGTTTATAGTACTATTTCCATGGGACCAGTCTACGCTCTACGCCTACGCTACGAGTAGTGAAGCCATGTGTTCGAACTTTACGAGGACACAAGTTTTTCACAATTGTACTTATTATTAGAGGTGCATCCGATAGTTCCGATACCGATACCGATATCAATATATCGGCGACACTTCGGGTTTTCCGATATATCGGCAATATTTTTAGTGTCGAAAACTTAGCTTAAACTTAGCTTAGCAAAGGCGCAGGTTTTTTTTGTCAATTTCATTGCAAACGAGATTCGAACCGAATTTCGGTTTGTCGAAAGCTGTTGGACAAAACTAGGTGTAGCCGGTAGCTGTTGGACAAAACTAGTTTTTCCGGTAGCTTTAGGTTAAACTAAGTTTGCCGGAAGCTGGTGGACAAAACTAGTTTTGCCGGTAGCTGCTAGACAAAACTAGTTTTGCCGGTAGCTACCGGCAAAACTAGTTTGCCTTTTGCTTGCTCTTTTGTTTGTTTGAGCACAAATTTTGCAAACGATGTTATACTGAATTCCCGATGAGCTAGAGACTTGAAACTTTGAACACAGGTCAGAAATGGAAGGAAATGCAATATTACAATGTCATTGAGCTGATCTGATGATGGAGCCGGAAGAACGCCACAGGAACTCTATGATGAATGAAACTATACAACCCCATCGTGTTTGGGCTTGTTAGAATTGTCTTGACAAGTACTCTGATGGGAGACGAGGTTCAGGGTTGGATGATGAAGTCTGGAGGCCATGCCATAGGAACTCAATATTGAAATCATGCAACCCCATCGAGTTTGTGCTCGTTTGAATCGTCTTAACGAGTGCTCTGTTGGGTAATAGTATCCAAGAGTCTGATGAAGGAAGCCGGAAGAAGGCCACAGGAACTTTGTAATAAAACCTTTCAACCCCATCGAGTTTGGACTCGTTTGAATGGTCTTGACGAGTACTCTGATAGGCGGTGGTATATTTTTAATTTAGCTCGTTAACTAAAAAACAGAAAATAATTATTTATTTAAAAAAAATTTGGAACAATTTATTTATCACGATTTTATTAAATTGCTTTTTTGTTTTTATTTTTTAAATATGGTAATTCAACCAATACAAAATCTAGTTTATTCAATTCAATTTAAGTTCAAGTGTAAATAATTACGCAACTTTAAAGTTTATTCCATTTTTTTTATAAAAATACAATGTGCGTGAACTTCGGAAAAACAAATGAATGTTGGAAAAACAAGTAAAAGTAGGAAAAAACAAAAACCGACTTCAAAAAACCTACCTCTAAAAAGCAAGAAATAATATTCGTAATAATAAAAACACGTCTATTGAAGTCGGGTGGGGCTGGAGTACAAATTCCTTTTTTTTATTCTAAAAGCCACACCCGACTTCAATAGATGTGTTTTTATTATTACGAATATTATTTCTTGCTTTTTAGAGGTAGGTTTTTTGAAGTCGGTTTTTGTTTTTTTAAAAAAAAAATATTTTTTTTATTTTTGGTGTAGGTACCTTTTGTATTAGGTAGTGTAGGTATATTATTTAGATAGAAAACTCGGGTCAGCCAAACGTGAGTTAATCGCGGAGAAACATACATACATGCGGGTCAAACTGAGAACCTCCTTTTTTTAAGTCGGTTAAAGAACTTCACATAAGATATCCTTTTCCAACAAAAAAATAATTATCTTATTCAGTTCATAAACAAAGAAGTTATACGACTGATCATCGAGGTAGTTCACACAAAATCGTACTATTTTCGTGCTTTTTTCAAGATTACTTGAAAAGTACTGAACCGATTTCAAAATTTCAAAAAATGGGACCAATTTGGGAGTTTACCTAATGTAATAACGTTTGAATCATTTCAATCGGTTCAGCCGTCTTCGAGTAATCAGTGTACATACAAAAAACAAAAAAAAAAAAACAAAAAAAAACGGGTCGAATTGAGTACCTCCCTCCTTTTGAAGTCGGTAAAAACATTGTCTAGTGATCTGTAGTCAAAAAAAGATGCAAACGATTTTCGACTTTATTGACCTTTGAAATTCGGTTGCTTTTTCCCATAATTATACTTGTTCATTTACTTTGCTGTTTCATTAAAAACTGTTATTTTGGTAAATATGTCAATAAGGTCTAAAATTCTTGCACCAATTTCTTTACTTGTGAAGTTAATAAAATGGGTGCATGAGATTTACGACGACACAATGTTAAAAATATAAAAAGAAACCAAGATGGCGGCCAACTATATTCCGCGTTGTTCGTGGGCCGATTTTGATGAAACTCGATTTTGCTACTATTTTGATAAAAAATAACAACGAAATGTTAAAAAAAATATAAACAAATATGGCAACCAACTCTTTTATTTGTGATTGGGGCTGATTTTAATGAAACTCGGTTTTAGGACTAATTTGACAAGAAAATAATAACACAATATTGAAAAAAATAAAAATCCAAGATGGCAGCCAACTTTTTTGTTTTTGGGCCGATTTCGATGAAACTCGGTTTTTGGTAATATTTTGACAAAATAATAACAACGCAATTTTTTAAAATACTAAAAATCTTAGGCGGCAGCCAACTTTTTTGTTTTTTGGGCCGATTTCGATGAAACTCGGTTTTTGGTACTATTTTGACAAGAAAAAACAACTCAATGTAAACTGATGGAAAAATAAAAAAGATCAAAATGGCTGCTAATTTGTTTTTGAAATCGGCCCAAGAACAAAAAAGTTGGCCACCATCTTGAATTTTGTAAGTTTTCAACATTGCGTTGTTATTTTCTTGTCAAAATCGTACCAAAAACAGAGTTTCATCAAAATCGGCCCTAAAACAAAATAGTTGGCCGCCATCTTGAATTTTTAGTTTTTTTAAAATTGCGTTGTTATTTTCTTGTCAAAATAGTTCCAAAAACCGAGTTTTATTGAAATCGGCCCAAAAACAAAAAAGTTGGCCGCCATCTTGGATTTTTTAATTTTCAAAATTGCGTTGTTATTTTCTTGTCAAAATAGTACCGAAAACCGAGTTTCATCGAAATCGGCCCATAAACAAAAAAGTTGGCCGCCATCTTGGATTTTTAGTTTTTTAAAAATTGCGTTGTTATTTTCTTGTCAAAATAGTTCCAAAAACCGAGTTTCATTGAAATCGGCCCAAAAACAAAAAAGTAGGCCGCCATCTTGGATTTTTAAAATTTTCAACATTGCGTTGTTATTTCATGTTGAAATAGTACCAGAAAACGAGTTTCATCGAAATCGGCCCAAAAACAAAAAAGTAGGCCGCCATCTTGGATTTTTAAAATATTCAACATTGCGTTGTTATTTTCATGTTGAAATAGTACCAGAAACCGAGTTTCATCGAAATAGGCGCACAAACATGAATTTGATTATTATTATTAATTTCGGTTTGTCGAAAGCTGTTGGACAAAACTAGGTGTAGCCGGTAGCTGTTGGACAAAACTAGTTTTGCCGGTAGCTTTAGGTTAAACTAAGTTTGCCGGAAGCTGGTGGACAAAACTAGTTTTGCCGGTAGCTGCTAGACAAAACTAGTTTTGCCGGTAGCTGTTGGACAAAACTAGTTTTTCCGGTAGCTGCTAGACAAAACTAGTTTTGCCGGTAGCTGTAGGTCAGAACTAGGTTTGCCGGTAGCTGAAGGACAAAATTAGTTTTGACGGCAGCGGTTGGACAAAACTAGTATTGCCTGTAGCTTTTGCACAAAACTAGTTTTGCCGGTACCTGTTGGTCAGAACTAGGTTTGCCCGTAGCTGACGGACAAAACTAGTTTTGACGGCAGCGGTTGGACAAAACTAGTTTAGCCTGTAGCTATAGCACAAAACTAGTTTTGCCGGTAGCTGTTGGACAAAACTAGTTTTGTCGAAAGCTGTAGGACAAAACTAGGTGTAGCCGGTAGCTGTTGGACAAAACTAGTTTTGCCGGTAGCTTTAGGTTAAATTAAGTTTGCCGGAAGCTGATGGACAAAACTAGTTTTGCCTACTAGTAGGTCAGAACTAGGTTTGCACGTAGCTGACGGACAAAACTAGTTTTGACGGCAGCGGTTGGACAAAACTAGTTTTGACTGTAGCTATTGCACAAAACTAGTTTTGCCGGTAGCTGTTGGACAAAACTAGTTTTTCCGGTAGCTGCTAGACAAAACTAGTTTTGCCGGTAGCTGTAGGTCAGAACTAGGTTTGCCGGTAGCTGAAGGACAAAATTAGTTTTGACGGCAGCGGTTGGACAAAACTAGTATTGCCTGTAGCTTTTGCACAAAACTAGTTTTGCCGGTACCTGTTGGTCAGAACTAGGTTTGCCCGTAGCTGACGGACAAAACTAGTTTTGACGGCAGCGGTTGGACAAAACTAGTTTAGCCTGTAGCTATTGCACAAAACTAGTTTTGCCGGTAGCTGTTGGACAAAACTAGTTTTGTCGAAAGCTGTAGGACAAAACTAGGTGTAGCCGGTAGCTGTTGGACAAAACTAGTTTTGCCGGTAGCTTTAGGTTAAATTAAGTTTGCCGGAAGCTGATGGACAAAACTAGTTTTGCCTACTAGTAGGTCAGAACTAGGTTTGCACGTAGCTGACGGACAAAACTAGTTTTGACGGCAGCGGTTGGACAAAACTAGTTTTGCCTGTTGCTATTGCACAAAACTAGTTTTGCCGGTAGCTGTTGGACAAGACTAGTTTTGCCGTTAGCTGTTCGACAAAACTAGTTTTGCCGGTAGCTGATGGACAAAACTAGTTTTGACGGCAGCGGTTGGACAAAACTAGTTTTGCTTGTAGCTGTTGGACAAAACTAGTTTTGACGGCAGCGGTTGGTCAAAACTAGTTTTGCCGGTAGTTGTTGGACAAAACTAGTTTTGCCAGTAGCTGTTGGACAAAACTAGTTTTGCCGGTAGCTGTAGGTAAGAACTAGGTTTGCCGGTAGCTGATGGACAAAACTAGTTTTGACGGCAGCGGTTGGATAAACTAGTTTTGCCTGTAGCTATTGCACAAAACTAGTTTTGCCTGTAGCTATTGCACAAAACTAGTTTTGCCGGTAGCTGTTGGACAAAACTAGTTTTGCCGGTAGCTTTAGGTTAAACTAAGTTTGCCGGAAGCAGTTTTGTCCATCGACAAAACTAGTTTTGACGGCAGCGGTTGGACAAAACTAATTTTGCCTGTAGCTGTAGGTCAGAACTAGGTTTGCCGGTAGCTGATGGACAAAACTAGTTTTGACGGCAGCGGTTGGACAAACCTAGTTTTGCCTGTAGCTATTGCACAAAACTAGTTTTGACGGCAGCGGTTGGAAAAAACTAGTTTTGCCTGTAGCTATTGCGCAAAACTAGTTTTGCCGGTAGCTGTTGGACAAAACTAGTTTTGCCAGTAGCTGTAAGTCAGAACTAGGTTTGCCCGTAGCTGATGGACAAAACTAGTTTTGACGGCAGCGGTTGGACAAAACTAGTTTTGCCTGTAGCTATTTCACAAATTTAGTTTTCCCGGTAGCTGTTGGACAAAACTAGTTTAACCGTTAGCTGTAGGTCAGAACTAGGTTTGCCGGTAGCTGATGGGCAAAACTAGTTTTGCCGGTAGACGTGAGTCAAAACTAAGTTTGCCGATTTTGGCCAAAGCTAGGTTTGGCGGAATCTGCTAGTCAAAACAGGGTGCAATAGTGCACTTGGTCAAAAACAGTTTTGCCGGTAGCTGTTTGTCAAAACTAGGTTTTCCTGTAGCTGTTGGACAAAACTAGTTTAGCCGGTAGCTGTAGGTCAGAACTAGGTTTGCCGGTAGCTGATGGACAAAACTAGTTTTGACGGCAGCGGTTGGACAAAACTAGTTTTGCCTGTAGCTATTGCAGAAAACTAGTTTTGCCGGTAGCTGTTGGACAAAACTAGTTTAGCCGGTAGCTGTAGGTCAGAACTAGGTTTGCCGGTAGCTGATGGACAAAACTAGTTTTGACGGCAGCGGTTGGACAAAACTAGTTTTGCCTGTAGCTATTGCAGAAAACTAGTTTTGCCGGTAGCTGTTGGACAAAACTAGTTTAACCGGTAGCTGTAGGTCAGAACTAGGTTTGCCGGTAGCTGACGGACAAAACTAGTTTTGACGGCATTGTAATATTGCATTTCCTTCCATTTCTGACCTGTGTTCAAAGTTTCAAGTCTCTAGCTTATCGGGAATTCAGTATAAAATCGTTTGCAAAATTTGTGCTCAAACAAACAAAAGAGCAAGCAACCTAATAAAAACGCGGTAAAAAGTGTTAATTATAAATAAAGAACTACCTAGGTATTTAAGTTTATATTAAACAGTTTAAAGTATTATGTATGTCTCCGGCCAACCATACGGTTTGGTCACCCTAATGAAGAAAAGGACACATACATCTACTTGACCTCTCTGTCGACTCGTTTTGGGGCGAAGCGCTCATTCCGGTTTATAGTACTATTTCCATGGCTGTGACAAGATTTTCTCGTTCTCGTTCGTTTGGTTTTTTCTTTCTTTTCTTTGCTTTGCTTTTTCCTAGGCTCAAGTGACGCAAAATACGTGGATTACCTACTTAAAATATTATCAACAGTATTGTATGCTTATTCTCATTCTCTGCGGATCGCCGTACTTTTAGATACAATAATCAGAAGAAAAAGAAATGGAAATTTCATTCAAAGGCAAAAGAATTTTAGTAACCGGCGCAGGACAAGGTTAGTAAAAAATAAACATGAATAAACTGTAGTAGATAATACGAATGTGTTACTATCACCTGGTACTGATTTTACATGGTTTTATTGTGCAGGTATTGGCCGGGGTATCGCTGTAGAATTATGGCGATCCGGAGCAAACATAGTAGCTTTGTCTCGAACTCGATCTCACCTAGAGAGCCTACAAAGCGAATACCCTTCCATTGACATAGTGAGTGTCGACATTGGAGACTGGGAAGAAACTAGGAAAGTGGTAGAATCTCTTGGACACTTTGATGCGTTGGTGAACAATGCTGCAGTAGCGTGTTGTGAACCATTTCTTCAGTCAACAATGGCCAACTTTGATAGGTAAGTGATATGTCTATTCGCATATTCAAATATTCTCTTTCAATGATTCAGTTTTAATCTTGTACTATTTATTTTAGGACTTTTGATGTTAATGTAAAAGCAGTTCTCAATATAAGTCAGGTAGTAGCAAGGAAAATGGTAGAAAACAAAGTTCATGGAGCGATCGTCAATATATCTTCTCAAGCTTCAAAGGTAGGTCCAAGCAGAGAAAAAGATGTCCCAAATGTATGGAGTCTAGGCCTCATCTATGTACAGTATACCAAAAAATAGGTAAAAACACTAAACAGTTTATTATCCAATTTCTTTAAAATTGTTTTGTTTTTTGGTAGGAACAATGTTTGTACATACAAACAGCAAAAAAACATCATGGCGGAAGATGTCATCACAGAGATCTTGATGCTATTTGGAAGACACTGCCAGTCAGTTTTCTAATTGTCTGTGGTCAAAAAGTTTGGTGAACCATGCCCTAGATAATAATATCTGTTATGTTTTCATCCACATTTGCATGCACGTAAAGCATTATTTAGGATATACCTACTTGAACAAAGGCCTTATTTTGAAAAAGAATATTGGGTTTCTGTATAATAACCATTTAACTATGCACTATAATATGATATTAATTGCATTTTCAGAATCAGTAAATTTTTGAGATGGTGTACATAGAAGTGACCCAAGTCGGGACATATTGTTTCAAAAGATTATAACTATTCAAATATATTTTTTTATTCTTTGTAGGCTGCATTGCAAGATCATGCTGTCTACAGTGCTTCAAAGGCAGCCCTTGATGGTTTAACTCGGTCCATGGCTCTGGAACTTGGTCCTCATGGTATCAGAGTGAATTCTGTAAATCCTACTGTGATAATGACGGAAATGGCCAAGGTTGGATGGTCAGACCCAGTGAAAGCTAAGGAGATGTTGTCGAAAATTCCCCTCAGACGGTATGTTTTTTTATATAATTATGACAATCATTTTATTTACTTATAATAAAATAATTTTATCATTTCCTATTGCAATCAATATTATTGTTCTCATTCTCCATGCACACAATGTCATTCATTTGCAAGTTTACAGTAGAATAGAATTGAATAGAAAATGTTTATTAACAAGACACATAGCACAAAGCAAAGATAACAGTATACATTAGAACGAGTAACAAACAAGAAATAAATACATAATAAATCAAGAAACTTAAAACAAAAAGTGTGCTGCTAATGCCCCTGTCTCAGCAAAATTAACTTACCTTCTGGTTCTTTCGTTGATGTTCAGAATGACCCAGAAGCACCGGTATTCTGATTCTACAATACTGATCAATCAACAAAATCAACTCAAAACAAATTAGTAATAAAATAGGTGTAATAACACAGAATATAGATATACTACCTAGTGTAGGATGTTCAGTACAGGATGGTTGAAAGACGGGGAATGGAATGGAAGGAAGAGTAACAAGGAGAGGTGTGTAAGGGAAGGAAGATTCGATTGTCGGATGAAAGACGTAAAGACACAGGACCTTAAGATTTGTTATTTAATTAGACTGCAAGAAATACAGCATTCCCGAGCAAATATCTCTTTTATTGATACTATACTAATATACTGAATACTTATATACATGTACTAACATGTAATATTTCATTATTATTAGGTATGTATATTTTAATCATCCATTCTAGATAAGTCTTTAATTAGAGTAAAAATGAAATGAGAAATTATAATAACATCACATGGATAATTATAAAGACACCATGGTTTACCTTTCAGATTTGGTGAAGTCTCTGAAGTGGTTAATGCTGTAGTTTTCCTTCTCAGTGAAAAAGCCAGTATGATCAACGGAGTAGAACTACCAATTGATGGAGGCTTTCTTGCTACATAGACCAATTAACAATGCTACATTTATAAGGGCTCGAGATGGTCATTTTTATTTTTATATCTAATGAAAAATCTGTAAAGATACCAAAGAGAAATCTAACACTGATAACTATTTTTGGTTAATTTAAGCTGTGACAGTGCCATTGATATTGTTTGATAAGCTTCATAATGAATATTATTCCTCAACTTATATGTGTACAATGAAATCTTTAAATAATAATAATTGAATAAGTATATTATTGTAATAATATAACTGTTTTTTTTTCATTTACAATGCCTTATCTCTATCTACTGCATAGGTACTTACACAGTACCTATGTAAATGTGTATTAAACTTTACATCATTAAGATAATGTATTGTGTCACACACAGACAGTGGTGTCACACTAAGACAAATGTGTAAATAAAAATGTACCTATGTAATACTGTTTGCATCTACGAACAAAGAACTCTGGAAGCCTAACTCCTAACACAAATATCGCTTAAAAAATGGCTCCAGTCGTCCTGTTCACATATTCTGTAGCCAATTCTTCTTATCGAATGAGGATTAGTGGCCACCTCAGCCCCCCTAGCATGACCAGCATAACACGATTTATATCGCGTGATATAGTGTTTTATCACGTTTAACTGTCAAAAAGACCAAGGATTTTGACAGTTGAATGTCGATAAAATGCTATATCACTCGATATAAATCGGTCATGCTAGGCAGGCTGGTGTTAGAGTTATCAAGCCGCCTGTAAGGCCTCTAACTTGGCTTACCGACTGTTATCAGATGACAACAGCCGGGACCGACGGTTTAACTTGCCCTCCGAAGCACGGAAGCGCTCAGTTGTAATGCCACTTTAACGGTCACCCATCCGACACCTGACCGGACCGAGCGTTGCTCAACAAAGGTAAATCGAGTACGATCAGTCTGTCAAGTTCCGCCATGAGCGCTTCGTAACCTTCGTTGTAACCAATGATAATTGGATAACAATGTTTTGAATGTTTATTATAAGTTGGTCATTATCACAATTTATTGACATTACCTAATTGTTTCTTATCAGTAAGTGTGGAGATAGAACCAAAACCATGTTATTACCTACTTCATATGAAATATCATTGGATTTGGAATACTTCTTTACTTCGATAAATACACAGACGGAATTCAGACGACTGCAATCAATAATTAATGATGAATAAATCATTAAAGGGCAAAAGAATACTTGTTACCGGCGGATGCCAAGGTAGGTACCTACCTAATGTTTTGAATCCTTGTGGGAAACGGTGTGATATTTCACGGTCAATACTTAAAGCCTTGTATCCACTTGAGTATCAGGTGAATGAGCGGTTCATTTGACCGAGCCGGTCAAGTGGAAACGCCTGAGCACGCTCGGCCCGAGCAAGCTCAGATTCTTCATCATCAGTTATGGATACAAGGCTAGGCTTAACTCATTGTTATTGTTTTTTTTTTTTCATGTACTAGGTATCGGTGAAGGAGTGGTAACAGAACTATGGAAACAAGGTGCAAACGTGGTTACAATATCTAATCAACCCGAAAATCTCAAAAAACTTAAGCAGCAATATCCATCTATAGAAGTGGCTACTGTAGACCTTCGAGACTGGGAACAAACGAGAGCAATCGTGAACTCTCTAGGAGTATTCGACGGTCTAGTGAACAATGCAGGAGTGGCTATAATTCAGTCTTTTCTCGAAGCCTCACCCGAAAGCTTTGACGAGTAATATACTTATTAGAATGCTATTTATTACACTTCAATTATTGCGAGCGTTGATATTGTACCTACCATTCAATTTTTACAGGACAATCTCTGTGAATGTTAAGGCCATTATAAACGTGAGTCAAATTCTAGCAAGAAAGATGATCGAGAATAAAATAAAGGGCGCGATTGTGAACGTATCTTCTCAAGCTTCCAAGGTATGATTTGAAATAATATTTTAGAGATACTCAACTCAGGTACCAGGTACCTAGTATTATAATAACTTGGCAGGAAGCTATTAGTAGAGTTCAAAAACGTGTTTTGATCAGCGAACTAGAATTTAAGGAAGTGTGATTGACATTAACAAAGCGAGTTTATTAGAAAGGACGTCCTGTCCTGTGTAGTCAAATAACGTAAGTAGGTATCACAAGTATTAAATATGTTTTCGTTCAAGTAGGTATAGAAAATATCTAGGAGCAGGTACAAGTACGAGGCAAACATCTTGACCCTTTTTCGATGGAGTGGGGATAAGTTCGCGCATGTGCACTTGTGACCAACAGCGCGCGCCCCTATCCCACCGCCCGCGTACTTCACCGCTACCGCTACGCAATCTACGCATACCCAAAATACGCGTTCTGCGCAATCCCAAGCCGAATTCAAGATGTTTGCCTTGCTCAAGATGTAGGTATACAGATTATGTTCGCTATTATGCAAACAGTGTTCAGTCGCTTTATGCTGCATAACTCAATGCCAGCATTTTTAGCTCTGCCCACTTGGTTGTCATTTTTGTGTGGTGCTAAGGGAACGTACCCATACTACGTGACCTGTTAAGGGGGGGAGGGGGGTCTTTAAAATACCACGCTTGGTCACAGGGGGGGGGGGGGAGGGGGGGCTTACGTTTTGTCACGTAGTCAATATTCTCAATGGAAATCTGGTTCTTTTTTTCAAGTTGTATTCAAATATGGCACGCAGCGAAATTTTTTTTCTTCTTGATACATTTTTTCATTTGTGATTGTATGTAAAATTATAGAAAACACTCTTGGAATTACGTGGCAAGCGCCTTACTAATAAAAAGACAAAAATGAGCATTTTTTTTAGATTTTTGTTAAAAATGATGTAAAACCATTATCTATGAAATACTACGTGAAAACTAGGGGGAGGGGGGGGGGGGGGGTCTTGGCATATACTACGGGTGGTCACCAAGGGGGGGTGGGGAGTTGGGTCAAAAATTGTAAAAAATGGGTCACGTAGTATGGGTACGTTCCCTAAGTATCTGTCGAAAGTCGAAACGGAAGTAAAGGTTTAGCGGAATACTTGTTCCAAAGATTTTAGTTCGCTGATTTCGATATTGCGTTATAATATGGTCACCGAAGAGTATCTTGAATCTCTGAATCTGAGAAAAGTCTATTAATCTTTTGAATGATGGTAAATCAATAATAAATTCATTTTAACATGCATTTTACTAGCTAAGAGCACAGAGACGCGAACCATAATGGTAAGCTTAAAGAATCATAAACTTACAACGATAAACTCGTACTGACCTCGTTATACCTCGTATTGATAAGTTTGATAACACACAGAAAATAACTTCCCTACGCGTTGTTTTAAATTAACATGAAAATATTTTCAGTTATTATAATATCTATCGTCGGAAACTACTACTTATGTACTCCCACTATTATTTTTATTTTTGAGATTTTAGCATTCACAATGCTATTTTTATATAATATACTAGAAAAAAGTCCACTCGTCACTAGATATTTTTTTCAGGCGGGAATCGAACCTGCGATCTTTCGAGTCTGGTCCAGCAATGCGCTCTCTGACTACTCGGTAGCTCAGTTGGAAGAGCAATAGACCAGTCGGTTTGATTCTCGTGAGAAAATGATCTGGTGACGAGTCAACTTTTTCCAGTATTTAGTAACCTATTATCACATGTAGGTACTAGTACATGACATGGTGGTGGAAACATTCCAGTTATCAACTTCATATTCTCATCTCGTTTTATTACGTTACAATCTACATCCATATTATTAATTACACATGCGATAAGATTTCAAACCTTATCATTGGTTCATCCCAAAGAACTGAAATAAGTACAGTCAGCGTCAAATTGATATGAGCGTATAGAGTAGTCAAAATGATCTGAAAAACATAAAAGCAATTTGATATACATAGCTACGCAGTTCGAATCATCATATTATTGTTGTAAGCACACAAGGTGTTCAAAATATTTTACTACTCATTGTTATATATTTATATGAGCAGTCAGGCTGTTCAGAATTATCTTAGCAAACAAAGCTAAAGTTATTCTGGCTGGACACAATGCAATGCATCCCCTTCTTCCCTACGACACTACCAAGGCGCACTACTGGTAGTGTCGTGGGTAATTTTTTTTCCCTTCTACACTACCGGCCCAGTAGTGTCGTAGGTAAATGAAAAATTCCATACATATGCATTCCCCACGACACTACCAATATTTTTTCCTTTTTTCGTTAAATGGAAGATTCTGGAAACAGCAGATTCTGGAATTTCGTGACAACAATACATGTGAATAAAATAACAAAGTCAGCACAAATTCAACTTGAACCTAACATAATTTTAAGGGGCGGTAGTAGGAAAACATGGTTTGCGCGGGCCATATTTTTATATAGAAAACGTAAACTTGTAGCCACCAAAAAAATCATACGATAAGCTAAAGAGTTTATCTAGTTGCTACAAACATTAAATTTCGTATAAACTTCACAGATGATTGTAAAAAGAAATCAGAATATCATCAAAAGCGCTTGTCGCGGGCCATATTTTTGGCATAAATAATAGCGTAAACGTATTGAATTCTACATCAAAATACACTTTAACGTACTATGCAGTTGCTCCAATAACTTTTTTTCAAGAAAGATAATTGTGCTAAAGATAATGACGAAAAAACAACGAAAAACGTCTAAAAAGTGCAGAAGTGAGGTTATTTTCCATACTCTTTGCACGTAAAGAAAAAGACAGAGACAAATGATTTCGTGTAACGGAGCCTTAAATTATCTTCTTTAATTACATTACAAAAGTACCAGGGTAGCATAGAATTAGAGGAGCTTAACTTTATTAAACATAATAAATTGTTTAAAGTCCGGTGGTCGCAAATCAGAATAAGCAGAAAATAAATAAATAAATTGATTTGTGTTAAATAAACCAATTTAAATAGAGATTTACTTAGTAGTGGCAAAAAAAATAAAAGCGATAAAAAATAAAAAAGATGTTAAACTTCCTTATGTTTATGAGATCCTGGTACTTTGGTGAAATACAGACATTTATTTATTATGTTGTCACGAAAAAAATATTGGTACTGTCGTGGGGAATCCATATGTATGGAATTTTTCATTTACCTACGACACTACTGGGCCGGTAGTGTAGAAGGGAAAAAAAATTACCCACGACACTACCAGTAGTGCGCCTTGTAGTCCAATAAAACTAGCTTTATCTGGACAAAATTAATAAACTCGTTGTTTTTATTAGTTTATCGGATATTGATATTAAGTGTCAAATATTAATTAGATATGATGTAAGAAATCCGGGGTGGTAACCGTTTCATATAAAAATCATGAGATTTCGTACATTACCTAGCTTTTTCCTAAAAGCAAAATAGTTAACCAAATACCTTGTTAGTATAATTTTATGGTGCATTAAAATGCTATCACCTAATCGCAAAATTAAACTGAATCCAAATTCGCATGTTCGTTTTTTTTCCACAGTATTCATCTGATCTCTATATCTAGATAAGTCAAAATGGTAACTATGATGCTTGTATTTAAGCTATGATACGTCTTTTGAGACATTTTAGACAAAAATTAAACATTTATTTTTTACGTTTTAATAATAATGTATTTCTCAGAAGTAAAATTTTTTTTAGTTTAATGCGAAGTTTCTAAATGTTTAATTCCCTTTATTTTAACTATAACTAACACTAATTTATGACATAGAAAAAGAAAATTTCAGTTATCTTATATGTCCCGATAAAGCTAGTTTTATTGGACTATTGGTAGTGTCGTGGGGAAGAAGGGAATGCATCAATGCATGTTTTTGTTTTACAGTTCATTACGTGCCGGACTACAGCTGCGCCACAAAAAAAAAGTTGGAAATCTGACTTTGCGTGTTAGTTTGTCGGAATTTGTTACCAAGAATCAGAGTTTGTCGATCTTGAGTTTAGGAGATATGTACGTGCCGGACTACAGCTGCGCCACAAAAGAAAAAGTTGGAAATCTGACTTTTTGACTATGCCATGAAGTCGATAATTTGTCGGAATTTGTCGCACAAAAACCAGAATTTGTCGGTCTTGCGTTTAGGAGATACGTGTGGCCCAGCTGTAGAGACGTCTCTACAGCTGCGCCACACAGATCTCGAAAACGGAAGGTCGTAGCGAAAATCTGATTACTCGTGTGTGCAGCCGTTAATTTGTCGGAATTTGTCGCACAAAAACCAGAGTTTGTCGGTCTTGAGTTTAGGAGATATGTGAGGATACGCTGTGGAGACCTTTTTACCTGGATCTCGAGAACGAAAGGTCGTAAGCGAATCCTCACATATCTCCTAAACGCAAGATTGACAAACTCTGATTCTTGGTGACAAATTCCGACAAACTAACGGCTACACACTCGAGTTATCAGATTTTCGCTACGACCTTCCTTTCTCAAGAGCCAGGTGGAAAAGTCTCCACAGCGTATCTTCACATATCTCCTAAACGCAAGACCGACAAAATCTAGTTTTTGTGCGACAAATTTCGACAAATTAACGGCTGCACACACGAGTAATCAGATTTTCGTTACGACCTTCCGTTTTCGAGATCTGTGTGGCTCAGCTGTAGAGACGTCTCTACAGCTGCGCCACACAGATCTCCATCTGTGTGGCTCAGCTGTAGAGACGTCTCTACAGCTGCGCCACACAGATCTCCTAAACGCAAGACCGACAAACTCTGGTTTTTGTGCGACAAATTCCGACAAATTAACGGCTGCACACACGAGTAATCAGATTTTCGTTACGACCTTCCGTTTTCGAGATCTGTGTGGCTCAGCTGTAGAGACGTCTCTACAGCTGCGCCACACGTATCTCCTAAACGCAAGCCCGACAAATTCTGGTTTTTATGCGACAAATTCCGACAAACTATCGTCTTCATCATGGCATAGTCAAAAAGTCAGATTTCCAACTTTTTTTTTTGTGGCGCAGCTGTAGTCCGGCACGTCAGTTCATTTTGACGACTCGACGCTCATATTAATTGGACACTGTACGTAAAAAATTTACAGGCCGCACTCAAAGACCATGTGGTTTACTGTGCATCTAAAGGAGCTGTCGACTCGATCACTCAAGTGATGGCCTTAGAGCTGGGACCATATGGGATTCGCGTCAATTCAGTAAACCCTACGGTAATCATGACTGAGATGGGCCGTAAAGTCTGGTCGGAACCATCTAAATCTGCAGCAATGCTCTCGAAAATACCATTAGGAAGGTAGGATTGAACTTTTTTTACATTGCTGCTATGGTAGTTTCGAAATTATTATTGTACTTACATATATTGACTTGATTAATTTTCTTGCAGATTTGGAGAGGTACATGAGGTTGTCAATGCTATTCTGTTTCTTTTGAGCGATAGCGCTAGTATGATATCTGGAGTTCAATTACCTGTGGATGGAGGGTTTCTCTCTACATAATATCTTTAGACATAAATATGCGAATAAATACATACCTAGTTTTATTTTATTCAGTTTATTGTGCCAAAGGAATTAATACATACTGGACATAGGAAACAATGCAAGCATAACAATTTATAATGCATATTATGCTAAGGTAGCCTAGCATAGATGTATGTTAAAAGAGAAAATATACCATGATAAGGTAAACTAAATGTAACACATTGATATTTCTAGAACAATAACTTTTCCCACAATCTTAAAGCAGTTTACTCATTTGGAGGGAACAAATACATTCGAAAACTTACTTAAATTTAGAATTTACGATATCCAACAAAAGCCAACGATCTTTCACTAAATTCCTTATATTCACTCTTATGACTACTAAAATGGTTCGTTCCCTCCGCCATCACGAGTAAAATGACGATTCGAAGGGGACATATCGATCTTTATAAGCGGAAATATCAAACGGTATGCAACACGCAACTACACAAGACTCGGCCCAATAAAAAAGGTATTCGTAGAATAACAGCAAATAATCTGAATCACATTAATTCTACAACAATTATGTATTAATTTTCCTTTTACCTAGGATATTGTAAAAAACAGTGTGTCGGTTTATCTAAGTACCTTACAATTTATTATATACAAAATTAAGTCCATAAAGTCTTTCGTCGATTAGAGCATACACTTATGTTTAAGAGCAAGCCACGACCATTCCACGTCAGAAGCGTTTTTGAGATACATAATATTGGGACACTCGACACATGGAGCCGCGCCGACCGCGACACTTACACTGTCCAACGACTGCCGACTGGACACTAAATACACTACAACAAACTTAGCTAAATCAACTCCATAAGAATTAGTAATACAATAATTGTTATACCAATAAAACTTTTTAGAATATTACAAGATGATAAGTAATATTGAATCAAAATATACTAAAATCGTTGAGTGATATACTCCAGTGTTTAAGTTAAATGGAAACAAGATTATTTATTATGATGGATGACTGCTTCAAAATGCTACGATATACCCTGTCGATTATACAACTTATTAGTTCATTAAAATAATTACAGTGCAGTCATACAATAAAACAGGAAAACAGAAAATATTGGAATAAAATATACCATTCATCATACATATTTATTTATCAGGTTTAATAATCACTTGACGTGTATGACAAAGACATATTTTAACAAGACAAGACGATTTGAATCTTCAGAATTCTTGCAGATTAACCTTAAAATTATATACAAAATTGAACCTAATTCTCAGTCATATTTTAATAGGATGAATTTGATTTGTGAAATAAAAAGATTCTATACAACCACTTCTTCAGTAAGTATAAAAAATAAACAATCCTATGTTCACAAATTCTAACTAAAATAAAAAGGAAATATGATTCGTCAGCACGGGTCACAAACTAGATGCACCACATTAAGAATATGCTTGTGACTAGCTATAGTTAAAATAAAGTTACTGCACAAGCATAACCTAGTTTGATTCTAGCTTTATAAAGTGCTATATACAGGTTGTTAATTAATGAACCAAAAATTGGACCACTCTTTCTTCAGACCATCAATCTGAACAAGTTTTACTATGGGACCAACTCTGAAATCGCGAGAAAAAAACAGCTGTTTCATACATTTTGATATTTTCGTTTTTGTATGAAACAGCCGATTTTTTTGTAAAGTTGTTCAATTTGATGTTTCGTAGAAACTGTCTTCCCATTTTTGGTTCATTCATTAACATTTTGTATAACTTTGTCACAAAAAATATGATCAATCTTTGTGTTAAATGGAACATGAAAATGGTAACCAATTATGTAGACATAATTCAGCTAGTCGTATAGTACAAAAGTGATGATTTGGTCAATAATACGAGATCATAGTTAGTATGAAGAAATGTATAAAGAAAAGTATTATGAGAAAAAACACTTAAGGGAATGTGTTTCTCTAAAATCAGAAATTACTATATGTAGCACAGAAGCAATACATTACCCACCAAGGTAACATTCCCAATTCCTTACGTCAAGCTTAAAATTTTAGATGGAAAGTTCTACGTTTATCTGATTTTAGTAGCAAACTTACCTAGTTAAAACTATGGCAGTAGTGGCTGAATATTAATTCGTCAATACCGATTAATAGATTGGCAACAGTTCCAAAAAAAACTGAATATTCCATTTTTAACTCGGCCCAAGGCATTAAACGCGTAAATCAACATGGAAGACAAAATATTAAAATGAACCATTCTCACTTTTGCAGTCAAGGAAAAGGGAAAAGCATAATATTGCACAAAACATTTCATACTAATTTATAAACTAATTCAGAAACGGACACTGAATCATCAGCCGTCATCATGAAGTATTTCAACGCTGAAATGGCAATTAAAATGCACTAAGTTTGTAATATCGAAAATTACAAAATCATCCTCTGATAAATCTAACTCTATTAGCTAATTAATATGTACACAAAAATATAAAATCGCAGAGCCTTTCGAACCACGCTCGTGAGATAAATAAATCGAAAACCTTTCTTCATTTCTAGGCTGCGGTTAGATTGACCAGAGGACGGAGCGCCCCGCCGAGGCGCCTCGCATCACTCTATCCTAAATACAACTGAGCATAAAGTACAACGGATGCCCGGCCACGTCGGCCGAACCGTTTATCGATATTATCGCATAATGCCTAATTCGCGAAATGGCACCGGAGTTTGGAAAGGACTAATTCGCGAATGGACTAATTCTTAAAAAGACTAATTCGCGAAATGGCTAATTCTGAAAAGGACTAATTCGTGAAATGGGTAATTAATAAAAAGACTAATTCGCGAAATGGCTAATTTTCAAAATGGCCAACTTTTACCTACGCATGACAGCACAAACAAAACATTTTATTATGTTAATGGATATTATTATATTTCTAAATGAAATGCCAATAAAAACTGCTTTTTATTTACATTTAAAATAAAATAATCAGTTTTTATTTTGTTTGTTTGTTTTACTTGTAATGCCTAAAATCTCTATTTATTTTAATTTAAATTAAAATCTGTTTACATTTCATTTATAAAAATAATATCCATAAACATAATAAAATTCCTTTGCCCTTGTACTATTCTTCTGTCCATTATTTTTCTTGTAAAAATGTTGTGTGTACTAAATATATAAATAAAATAAATAAATAAAATAAATAAAATGTTTTGCTTTTGCTGTCATTCGTTGGTAAAAGTTGGCCATTTAGCGAATTAGTCCTTTTGAGAATTAGCCATTTGGCGAATTAGTCTTTTTAAGAATTACCCATTTCACGAATTAGTCCTTTTCAGTTTCAGACATTTCGCGAATTACTCTTTTTAAGAATTAGTCCATTCGCGAATTAGTCCTTTCCAGACTCGGGTGCCATTTCGCGAATTAGGCATTATGCGACTAAACGGATCGAACGTCGGGGACGTTCGGGCCGCGGCCCGCTCGCGGCGTCATCGCTTACGCTAAATTAAATAATTTACAATACATGAACGTTACGCGGATGCATACAAAAGTTTGTCAGTGGTCTCGTCCCGGTCGGTGTGGCGCGGGCGCGGGCGGGGCGCTGCGGGGCGCCTCACCGCCACTCGGAGATGGCGGCCAGCGGCGTGCCCGCGGGGCCCGCGCCCGCGCCCGCCCCCGCGCCCGCTCCCGCCCCCGCGCCCGCGCCCGCGCCGCCCGCCCCGCCGCCCGTGCCGCCCACGCCTGCCGCCGCTGTAACCACACCGTTCGCTAAGTGGACAGTAGCACGCAGCGAACTTAAATCTATGGAAGAGTAATTTTGCAAACAAACATGGCTGAATTTTGAACATTGCTGTGCGGGTTCTAATCAGGGATTGAAATACCGTTAAAAAAATAACGATACCAAAAAAATAACGTTAAAAATACCGTTAAAACATTTTATCGGTAAATTTACCGGTAAAAATAACGTTAAAATTATTGTACCGGTAAAATTACCGTTAAATATAGCGTTTAACTTTACCGGTACAATAGTATCGGTAAAATTATCGGTAAAAAAAGTAACGTTAAATATTGGAATAACGTTAATTTTAAAGTAACAGTAACAAAAAGTAAGAAATAACGTTACATTTAAAAATAACATTATCAATCCCTGGTTCTAATATTGAAAAACAACCCGCACAGCATTAATTAGTCAGGCCAGCCACGCACGCGCCCGTTGACAGACGTTAGCGTTATTTACAGTAATTACAGTTTATATTTTAAAGAAAAAAGTTTATTAGAAATTATTCAGTCGCTTTGTGCTGCATATCTAAATGCCAGTGTTTTTAGCCCCGCCCACATTGTTGTAATTTTTGTGTACTGTTATTAGCTGAATGCTTGCTCCATAGATTTTAGTTCGCTGGTTGATACTGCATTGAGTAAAAAAATGGGTTTTTGTGAAACAGTACTTATACAGGGTTATTTGTAAAACACCAACAACCTCGCAGGAGTAGATTATTAACATCATAACAAAAGAATAATCGGCTTTTCATACTACACTCGATCAGCTGTTTGGACATTTATATGGAAAATTGCTTTTTTGTCTTTTTTCGAAAAAGTCAGATCAAATGTCGTTGTTTATGATGTTAGTAATCTAGTTACTCCTGCGAGGTTGTTGGTGTTTTACAAATAACCCTGTATAAGTACGTCGGACCCGGTCGTACTCGTGGAGACTCAAGGATGAGACGTATTTGATTACAGGTTAAAGCAGCATCAGATACATTGAATGCATCACATAAAGCTTGTGTCTAATCAGTTAACGAAGGAAAGAAAATAACCTAAACCCCAGAAGGGAAAAGTATTTTACTCAACAACACCTTTTATTCTCAATGAGTCACACTGAATCATATACAGGGTGTCCCAAAACTTTGCTACACGGAGGGAAAGTATCTTAAATATTGAAGGTAGGAAATTTTATTGAAAGTAGAATTGATTTTATTTTTAAAAATAAATGGAACTGGATTCAAAGATTTTTTTTAAATCATACGATTCAATACAAATTGAAACAATCTCTAATAATTAAATTTCAATGTTAAATTTCATGGTTTTCCTTTTGTTTAAGATGCTGGATCACTTAAGAAAAAATAATCCTTATGAGTAACCCTTTCGATTGGTATGGTAAAAACAAAAAAGTTTTTTTTAATTATTTTTGGTGGGTTCAATTCCTGGTTAAGGCAGGCGATTTTTCAAAAACCTTTGAATGCAGTTCCAATTATTTTTAAAATCAAAATGAAGTCTTCTTTCAGTAAAATTCCCTACCTTTAATATTTAAGGTACCTACTTTCCCTTCGTGTGGCAAAGTTTTGGGACACCCTGTATATCACACTGATAGTATCGTGACTGGTTGAAAAAAAAATCGCATAGAGTAAAAGGTGTGAGTCGATGCGAATGTTTATTCTCATCTATGAACACTTGTCAGTAAATGATACATTTTTACTCTTTTTCTTCTTCATTATTTGAGAGTGAAATATTATTTAGTTTTACTAACAAGCATTTCTAGATGAGAAAAGCTAGCATCGAGTTACAGCAGCTGTTAGTATTTTTTTCTCAACCAGTCACAGTGTGACACGATTCAGTGTGACTCCTTGAGAATAAAGGAATAAAACAGGTGTATCCACTACATAAAATACTTCAAAATATTGATGATGTTTGGAGAAAAAATACCTCTATACTTGAATGAAGCTTCTAGTATAGTATTTTGCAATACTTATATGTCATTTGCAAAGAAAACCTGAGATGATCTTTGCTTGCTACAAATTTACTCTATTGGTCTATACAACCCGCGCAGATAAGAATAGGATTGAAAATGGCGACCAACACATATTCACATCTCGCTCGCACACTAAACGCCACACCGAACGTACGCTCCCTCATTGTGGTAAGTGCGGTGAGCCACTATTTTCAACCCCATTCACTACGAGGTATAGGGTTTTCTAGTGGTCCCACTAGTAGGACAAATAAAAAGGACCACGAGGTCGTAGGTTGTAGGTCAATAGTACAGGGGCCGTATTATGACCTCTTATTTCCTGTCAGTTTTCTGACTGGTTATCAATCTATCTCTTTTATTTGCTATACAGTGAGAAAGAGATGTAACTATAGCAATTCATAAACCTGACAAGTTTTAAGAGGTTGTAATACCCCCTCAGGTATCGATACGTAGCTTGGCAAGACCTTATGAGACAATAGATGCGCCGAGTTTAGCGTTTGTACCTGCTGCGCATCTTTTGTCTCATCTTTGTCTTGCCAAGTTATGTGCCGGTATAACATACAGGCTAGGAGACAAAATATATTTAACTTACTGTTTTCTTGTTCTTGGTTCTGTTCATGGCGCCTGAGGGTACGGTCGCTGCCCCCTGTCTGGTAGTTACCTCGCTGTCCACCTATAAAGGAATGAAGACACATGAACACGTACACAAACAACGATATCATATAACTATCTTTTTTTAAATACATTTATTTATTACTTAGGGAAACATACAGCTTTAAATAGTACATAGTAATAATAAAACAGAATTTTAGTACATTAGCCAAAAGAGTTTACACCACTAAATAGTACATTACGTTGTACAGACAATAATTATGTAAGCAAACAGTAAATGTTCAAAATTCATGTACTTGTTGTTGTAAACTTGCTACATTTACAACAACAAACACATGAATTTTATCTGTTTAATAGAAATATAAACTAAAGGCCCAAGGACCCATTAGGACCCATCTTCTTGGTGAAACCCCTTTGCGACACCCAGACACATTCGAATAAAAAGTAAAATATCCATATGAAATGATAATCATAGAGCCAATACGCACTGTCGACTGGTCAAGAGACTGTACGTTCTATGGTTTAATTAGACGTTCACGTACTTGGTCGCCCGGTCGGCAGCGGCGACTCACAGAACGTTTTTAGTCATTTATCTGTTTTTGCAACAAAAGTTGATCCGTTATTTTTTCTCGTATTTTTATCTGTTAGTATCACGACTGTTTCAACTTCTCTGCACGAAGGTACGATCGGCAATCGGCAGCTCACGTTCTTTACCACTTTGCAGAAAAAATCGTGTGCGCGCGTATCGTCCCTGCACGAACTGGGGGTCAAGTTTGCTATTGTTAACGTCAAAATTGTGTTTCAATGGTGTTTGACTGGTAATTCTTGATTCTTAAACCCAAAACCGAAACACAGTGTTTCTTAAACTCAAAACCGAACCAGATTGTGTTTCAGTTTTCGTTTTAAGAAAACAAGAACTGTGTCAAAAAGCTTTATCATTTAAACACCATTGAAACACGATTATGACATTAACATTAGCAGACTTGACCCCTGAACGTATGTTAGTGACGGCGCGGCGTGCAAGCGATTTTAACCTTAGGAGTGGTAAAGCGCAAGTGTTGTTGGTAGTACAAGAAACACTACCTACCCATGTTCAAAGTCGCTTGCTTGGTCGCCAATGTTCCCTCCGTATCAGAAGGACAATTTAGTAAAACGCCCTTTTCGGTCACCCGGTGATCATTTGAACAGTCAAATGGTCACCAAGTGACCGATATGCACAGGCATACCGGGTGTAACAAGACTCTCAATGAAGCCGAGGTCTACGTATTATGACCATCATCAGGACCATTTCTGTTCAAAATTATTGCTGGGTAACGATTTTTAATTTTGAGTAAAAAAAGCATTGCATACATTACCTACCACGCAATGTAACGCGTACAAAAAATCGCGCCTGCGAGTGAATGCTACACAGCTGCGTGCGGCCGAGTTGAAAGGCAGCATTTATGTGCGTCTGCGTGCTCATGAAATACATTGAGTGATGACGTTTTGAAGCCATTGTTTGTTACGAAATACTTACATAAAACTTTGATAATGTTTCTGTAGACAAAAATTAGGAAATAACGAATAAAATAATATTACATAAAAATTTTGAAAAAAAAAATTGACTTTGACCTTCAATAACTCCGTAGCTATTGGTTTCCCAGGTATAGTCTAAAAGAAAAAAATGATCCTGGTGATGGGCTGAATGCGGCTTTGTTGAGTGTCTTGTTACACCCGTTATACAACGTATATGCTCATATACAGCTCATAAGAGAGGGATAGGATATAATGCATAAAACCCCCGAACTTTTTAGTTTTTTTCTTCTATGCATAAAACCCCTGAACTTTTTAGTTTTTTTTCTTTTCATTTTAAACTGCATAGTGGCAACCCTATACCTAAATTCTATTTTGCTTTACCCCATTGATGGGATTGATTATCAAAAACAAAAAAAAGAACAGTCTATTTACTTCTAGGGTTGTAACTTTGTAGTTCTTCATACAAATAAAAAACAAAATGGGTTATAATGAAACATTCTGTATACATACCAAATTTAAGCATGTTCCAGTCAAACACATAGTCATAAGTGAATCCTTGTCTGTGGAATAGGGTGCGGAATAGTTGACGAAGGTGTGCGTAGTCAGGGCGTTCCTCGAAACGCAAGCGCCTGCAGTACTTAAGGTACCGTTGGAACTCAATTGGATGGTTCTAAAGCAAAAAATAAAATCATAGACAATAACTTTTTTAAATAGTCAATCTTATAAATATGGTTTAAAGCTTTATTTGCCCTAATTCAACAGCTCCGCCGCTGCAAAGTACGACATAAGTAGAAAGAAATAGAAATATATAAGTAGTATCCCTAATTACTATACTAATACTAATAAATAACTATTAAGCTCAGTTTTTTAAGACTTGCTTTGACTAGTTTAAATTGCTATGTCTGTGGAGGGTTATGGCGCTGAATACCGAAATACAGGTTTTTTGCCTAGTTCGGCAGCAAAGGCTTCTAATATTAAAAGTCTGTTATATAGTCCTAAGTTGGTATTATTTAAACACCTGTCACTAAATAGTCAATAAAACAATTTTTATTTATTTATTTATTATTAATTATTGTACAGCTAACTAAACGGCCAAATACTCAAGTTAAGGCCACCTTAAATTCGAAAAAGTTGACAGATTTGACAGAAAATCTATGAAACTGCCAGCTTCCGTAAAGCTAAGGAGACCGTAACTAAAGATTTTAGCTAATAAGTCTTTGAATATTCGGCCATAAGCCCCATAGCTAGCATATCATGATATGACGGTGAGTATTCCCTAAAAGTTATAGTAATGCACTACACTACTCACTTTACAAAGTTCATCAAAAGGTGTGGAGAGTTTTTTCTCAGATATCCTCTCATATTTTTGGCGTTTGGTGACTGCCTTGAGACCCTGCCACGGAAGGCTCCCACGGTTGAAGTACATTAAAACATAACCCAAAGACTCTAAGTCATCTCTACGAGATTGTTCAATGCCTAAATGGGTGTTCACTGAAGCATATCTCGCTGTACCTGGAATTTTAATATTATGTTGATGTAGTATGTCAATTGTTTGGAAGTCAAAATATTCAACAGATTTTTGTTACAACACATGAGAAAAAAAAGACATTATAGGCATAAATTATGCAAAATGTGTGGATGGTTTGGCTACTTGTTTACTTTACTGTGAATAATAAAATCATATGAAATTGTATAATGTTCTTAACCATTTTTATTGTATAATATGCTGAATATCTTATAACATTCAGCATTATACAATGTCCATCATTTAGATCAGTGGTGCCCTGCCCAACTGGTATTGCTCCAAGGACTATTTTGATAATCCTGATATTCCAAGCGGGCACCGCCGGGTTATAAAAAAAAAGTGATATAAAGGAAACTCTTCACGCTGTGGCCTACCTAGCTATGTATATTAATTTCATGCATACCTACTAACGACTTATATCATACAGCGTAATTTAGTTATTGTTTATTTCATTTGCTTTACCAATATTGTTCACATGCACTTAGATAACAGGCCGTGGGCTACCAGGTGCCCACGAGCTACCGATTGGGCACCACTGATTTAGATTGAGCCCTTATAATTTACTAAGAGGAAATTTACGACCAGCTTATTCATAAGTTTCATAACAAACTACATGTTCAATTCCAGTGAACATTTTATTCATTAATTTACCTGTCAAATTTTTGTTTTCTCTGTATGCAATATGTTGCAGTGTCCGTGGGTCTTTGTACTTCTTTGCTAAGCCAAAATCTATAATATACACTAAATTTCCTTTTTTACCTAAACCCATAAGAAAGTTATCTGGCTTGATATCTCTGTAAAAATTAAATTAATGATTAATAAGTGTAAGACTAAACACAACTTTACCAACCAAGTAAAAATTAACTACTGACATTGACATCAAGATGAATCTTTCTGCTGATAAACTGACAGATATATTTGTAAAACAGTCATATTATCTTTGACCCTATAACCTGCATCAACACAAATGATATTGCTGGTTATAGAAATGCTACGTACCTATGGATAAAGTTTCTGTAATGAATGTCCTGGATTCGAGTGATGAGTTGGTCTGCCAGGAGTAGCACAGTTTTAAGTGAGAAACGACGTGAACAGAAGTTAAACAGGTCTTCCAAAGATGGACCGAGCAACTCCATAACCATTACATTGTAGTCTCCCTCAGATCCGCACCATTTTATTTCAGGAATACCAACTGTAATTAATATTAATTTTTATAGATGATTTGTCTCCGATATTGAAAACTATAATGTGACACTATGATAATGAATAATTTTCTAATAAAAAATTGGAGATTGGAGGAGTAATTTTACTCTTATAACCAATTTCAGTCAGAGAGTCAGGTTCTATGCAAGTAAACACATAATTAGAACTCTATACTAATATGAATTAATGGGATGTATAATTAGTGCCATAAAATGTATGATAACTATAACTATGTATTACACTAAAGTTATAACTTACCTCCTCCTTGCATTACTTTATAAAATTTGCTCTCTATGTGTAACTGTGGGTGTCTTGTTTTTATACATTCTAATTTAATAGCTACCTCTTCTCTGGTCACAATATTAGTTCCTGAAAATGACAAGAGGAAACTGTCAGTCACTAATCAATACTTGGAATACTGGAATCCTGTCTGTCTTTAGAAAATTCTATTTAAATAAGTCTTTAAAGTGTAGTTAACCATGTAATTATAATAGGGATAATGTTTTTTAAGAAATAGCAGGAACAATAGTGACAAATTACTGTCTTCAATAGCACAACCTTTATGTTGTTATCTACGCGTATTCAGACTTTATATTTTTAGAGTAATTGATTTATGGCAGTCACTAAATAAAAAGCTTCGAGCATAAAAAGAGACTAGATTTCGAAACAAAAAAAGTTGCAGCTGGCCTACAATAGTTACCATCTTTCTTTGTTTACAATCATTTCTCAACCTACTCACCCAGATAAATATCACCAAAGGATCCCGAGCCAATTTTACGGCCTAGTCGGTATTTATTACCGACACGAAGTTCCATTTTGATATTTTCTAGGAGATGTAATCACAATAATATCACTGACCACCGAATCATTACAGGACGGCCATATTGCGATAGACGCAGATCTCTACTTGGGCGAACTCTGTATTTTCGGGTGGATCCTGTTATATCTAAAGATTATTTTGTAACTTATAACGCTGTGTTATAAATATACTTTAACAGAAAGACACACAAACTTCTTTTCGTAGACAAATTAAGTAGAAACTTGTTAATCAAAATCTAGCTACACACGCACATGCACATGAGGATTGAGAAATTTAATTTTCTCAAGACATGGGTGCATTCCAGCAGGCTAATCGCTGAGTCATCGATTACACAGTATACATTTAACCATTAAAAGGTGAGCATGCGAATCTCCGTGCCACTGAATAATTCCATTCTAAAACTACCTAGAAGTAATGTACCGATGATATACGTTCTTATTTCAGATATCAAATCGATTGTACCGGCTTCCCGGCAGAATGATTGACAAAAGCATGTGGCACGGAGATTCGCCTGGTTTGAGGTTATGTTTTTTGTTAAATCGTCGAATTCCAGATCAATCGGAGCCTGTACCGCTGGGTTGATGTATTTGTAGCCGTTACATATTCATTGTAACAGCTACAAACACATTTGTTGCTCATGTAACGCAACAGGGACAAAGATATGGCGATCTAAAGTTTTAAAAGCATGCGACTCTCCGGCCCACACGCTTAAGTCTAAAATACTGGTGAAAATTGTATTAAGATTAAAAATAAGCAAGTTTACGTAACCGTTTGATCACGATAAACGGCCCGAAAACATATTTTCACTATATCTTCATTCGTTTTAGAGAAATAAGTAAATTTATTTACTATGATTTATTATGAATAATCAGTGTGTAGGGTGACCATATCGTCGGTCCGTAGGAATCATTAGGCTGTTTCTAATAAAATTCAAGTTGAACTACATAATGTTGAGGGTTGATTTGCCTACATACTCGTACGTATCGTACCTACTATCATACTGTTACTGACTATGCAATATTGCAATATTTTTTAGGGGACGTAAAAAGGTGACTTTTATCCTAATCGAGATGACAAAATACAAACAAACAAATGAGAAAGTAGGTAACCTTATAAAAACGTGTTAAAAATGTGAACGTCATAATTGGTATAATAATTGCCCACTCAGTACCAGTCACCCATCATCATCAGTATCAGTCACCCATTAATTTAGGTCTCGGTTGAATGCAACCGAACTGAGAACTTCCTTCGTTTTTTGAAGTATTAGTCTTTCAAAATAGGTATCTAAAAACACTTCAACTTGCATTTTAGACCGATCGGGATAAGTTTTTAGCTTTTAAAAATATTAAAGTTTGTTTTTTTCGTATATAGTTTCTGCACCATTCACTTAGCCTAATACATGAAATTGTGTCATTTTGGTTTGATGCATAAGTAACAATTTAGGTTTTTGTCTTTTTTAACGCTATCGGACGAAAAGAAAATTAAAGTTGAAAATTTTACTTTCATGATGATTATGAAGTTGTAACCGATGTACTTACTTGAGCTTTTTGTGTCATCTTTGTCCACGGGAATACTGTTATTTGACTATTACCTAAAGCGTTACCTTAGTAACTCCAAAAGAATATTACAATTGGTTAAATAAGTGTTAAATGTTTTAGATCAATAGTATCTGTTGTACATAATGTTTTGTGCTAAATTCATCAATGGAATTTTCAGCTTTTTATTTTTTTCTTTTCAACACCCTGTAAAAGTCACAAAAGAAAATGGGGGGGGTGGGGGGGTGTGAGCCGGGGCTCCGCTGTTTGCTGCGTACTTCGAGCACCGCTGCTACGTACTTTGCCGTTCGAGCGACTTTGGGTAAAAGAATTTGTAAAAAGTAGCCTCTATTTCGTATTGAGCCAGCACAATATCCCACTTCAAATTAATTCGCCTAATTTAAAGTAAGTAAGTGACTTAAGTGACGCCTAAGCATAGGTACTGAAGTTCGGTGACACATTTGAAGTAACGAGTAGGTAGGTAGGTAAGAAGTATACGAACGAATATAAATACATTTGATGATACTGCGGCCGCGTTCCGAATCACGCTCACAGCGCTGTTAGCGCGTATCCGACCAAATTAAATAGTCACAAAATATTACACAGATAGGGTATTTGTGTACCTACTTCATTTAATGGATTATAGGTTAACAGTGCTGTTGGCGTGATTTGGAAGTAGGCATGTGTTATTATTGTCAATTACAGTCTCATTGATGAGATGACATCATTAACATTCTTGTACTCTACCTCTTGCAAAGTTTAAAAAGAAAGGATTACCTACCTACTGTAACAAAATATTTTTTGAGGGTAAGGAAATAAAAACCGGTCAAGTGCGAGTCGGACTCGCACACAAAGGGTTCCGTACCAAAAAACGGCTAAAAAATCACGTTTGTTGTATGGGAGCCCCCTCAAATATTTATTTTACTAGCTGACCCGACAGACGTTGTCCTGTCTTAGTTATAAATATTAAATTCGAATTGGTATAAATTATTGAAAAGTTTAGTTCAGAGATTAGTAGGTAAGTACCGTTCCCGTTTCCGTTTTCGTTCTCGTTCCCGTTCCCATTTACTTTAAAACCCAACAGCTTTATAAATAACCAAGTACCTATACATCACTTGTTATGTTAGTAACGTGTATGTTAGTCTATTCAAACTTACTAATAAGGCGTGATGGCTCTGAACTAACCGTGATGAGCACTAAGAAATTCAGTTTTCTTATAACCTCTTTGTAAGAAAAAAAAAAATATTTTACATGTATTTTATTAATAAAATAACTCCGAACGAAGCATCTGTTTTATTACATCCTTAATTGTATGTTTTTTTTTATCGTTGTTCGCGCGTATCTTCGACATTTATGGACCGATTTTGATGATTCTTTTTTTGTTCGATTCAATTTTTTTGCGAAATGGTCCCGTTTATTTTTTTTTTCAAATCGGTTTAGTAGTTTTCAAGGTATCCTGAAAACACTATGATTTTGCATCAACTAACTTGAATATTTTGTTATTTATGAACCGAATAAGATAACTTTTAGTCTTTTTAACCGACTTCATGGCCGACTTAATGGCCAGTACCTAACACACCTTCGTTTTGCCGATGATATAGTTCTTATGGCTGAGACCTTGGAGGACCTGAACACAATGCTCGAAGATCTCCGTAGTGCTTCCCAAAGAGTGGGTCTTAAAATGAACATGGATAAGACGAAAATCATGTCGAATTCTCATGTTATGCCCGCTCCAGTTCATGTTGGGAACACTACACTTGAAGTTGTTGACCATTATGTATACCTAGGACAGGCAGTCCAGTTAGGTAGGTCCAACTTTGAGGAGGAGATCTCTCGTCGAATCCAACTCGGATGGGCAGCATTCGGGAAGCTCCGAAAAATCTTCGTGTCCGATTTACCGCAGTGTCTCAAGACGAAAGTCTATGACCAGTGTGTGTTGCCAGTGATGACTTACGGCAGTGAAACGTGGTCGCTAACTATGGGTCTCATAAGGAGGCTCAAGGTCACCCAGCGTGCAATGGAGAGAGCCATGCTCGGCGTTTCCCTGCGTGATCGAATCAGAAATGAGGAGATCCGCAGGCGAACTAAAGTAACCGACATCGCTCGAAGGATTGCTCAGCTAAAGTGGCAGTGGGCTGGACACATAGCGAGAAGAACCGATGGCCGTTGGGGCGGAAAGGTTCTTGAATGGCGACCGCGCACCGGACGACGCTCCGTGGGTAGGCCCCCGACAAGGTGGACCGACGATCTGGTGAAGGTTGCCGGAAGCCACTGGATGTGGGAAGCACAGGACCGATCGTCGTGGAAATCCTTGGGGGAGGCCTATACCCAGCAGTGGGTGTCGTGCGGCTGATATGATGATGATGATGATGAACCGACATCAAAAAAAAGAAGGTTCTCTTTCAGTTTGACCTGTATGAATGTATGTTTCTCCGCGAATATCTCACGTTTGACTGAGCCGATTTTTCTACCAAATAATATACTTACACTACACTACCTAATAGAGAAGGTACTTACACTAAAAACAAAAAAATAAAAATTGTTTTAAAAATAAAAAAAAATGTTTTAAAAAACAAAAAACCAACTTCAAATAACCTGCCTCTAAAAAGCAAGAAATAATATTCAAATCATTAGATATGCATTATCATTGTTATATAATAACAACACGTATATTGAAGTCGGGTAGGGCTTTTAGAATAAAAAAACGAAGTTGTACTCCAGCCCCACCCGACTTCAATAGACGTGTTGTTATTATATAACAATGATAATGCATATCTAATGATTTGAATATTATTTCTTGCTTTTTAGAGGCAGGTTTTTTGAAGTCGGTTTTTAGTTTTTTTTAAAAGGTAAGTAAATACTAAAGTTTAATTTTTCAAGTTTTGACTTACGTAGTAAGCATAAATTACTTTACAACCATTGAAACTTGTCCCAAGTAACAAACAAAAACTCATAATTACAGCATAATTATTCAGACTTTAAAAGTACCTATAGGTTTATCTCAGGTACAATGATTTGTGTGTGACTTAAAGATAAATGAGTCTAATTTTTTTTAAATCGTAGTTATGTACCTTTTATAGGCAATAACGATTTAAAATCAACAATTACTTATAATAGGCATTAATCTCTCAGGTAAAATTCTACATACTAAAAGATTAATGAGTCTGAAAATCACAAATATTAGGTAGTAGTAGTGGAAACACTGTTACATTGTGTCCACCCTTGAGCTGTGACATTCTTGGACACCTGGGGTATTTTAGAATAACATCAAAAAATAATCTACCAAAATCGAACAATTTATTAGGTAGTATCATAGTTATTCTGTGGTAATGTAGTCCACGTGAATCTATGATACATGTACAAATATATTGATTAAAAAACACATTCGATGAGAAAGGCAACTGTCAAAAAAGCATTTTTTTTAAAAGCCTACGACTTAGGACAATTATTCTTAATGAAGGCTTTACAAAGTGACATATTACAAAAATAGTAACTATTTGCCTCTAGATGGCGTTGATGGAAAGAGAAGTGTAAAAATTGGCTTTTAAAAATAAACGGCCTGTACCAAAGAGGCAAATAAGCGTTCGCTGGCTGACATCTGGCCAAAGAGAAACATTTTAGGGTAACATCAGATTTGCCTGCCTACCTGAGTACTCTTCGAAGCTGAGTAAAAAAATCACATTGACACATACATTTTTATCAACGCCATCTTATCTATCGAGCATACAGTTTTTTGTCATTTTGAAAAACCCTAATTGAAAAACAGTTTGGTTAATATTTTTACAAAAATCCTCCGACTAAAAGTAATGAACATACTCTGTCTGTCAGCTTCATCATCAGACCCTGGACTTCGTCTCCCATTAGAGTACTCGTCAAAACAATAGGGATGACGACTACTGAATAAAATAACAAAATACTAATAAAAACCGTAAACATATTGAACTTTTAGAGTAGCTTGTATACCTCTTGGTTTTATATATTGCGTATTATTTGTTTTATTACCCTTCAAAGTTGGGCGGACAAGTCCATTTAAAAAGTTTAAAATATATTAAAATAAATAATACATTTAATTAATCCATAAAATTTATAGCAAATTTGTATAAGAAACAATTTTGATAAACACAATATTTAATATAGCTGCCAAACTTTCCTACGCGTTGCATACAAACACCTAGGCGTGACGTCATAACTAGGGTAGCCGTTAGTATGGAGCGTTTTCGGGTGAGTCCAATTTGTGTGCATTTTAAACTGTGATATCTCGGGCAGTTTTCACGCTAGCGAAATAATTATTTTACCAATGTTTCTTTTTTTGAGAGGTAATTTATGTAACATAAAATAAAAAAAAAATTCGTCATGCCTATTCTAACGAGCCCAAACACGATGGGGTTGTAGGTTTTATCATAGAATTCCTGTGGGCTTCTTCCGGCTTCATCATCAGATCAGCTCAATGACACCATAATATTGCATTGCCTTCCAGTTCTGACCTATTTTCAAAGTTTCAAGTCTCTAGGTCATCGGAAAGCTAGGATAAAATCGTTCGCAATATATATCTATAAATATTAGGTCTTTACTTATGAACTTGCCGATATTTTGTCACATACAGAGAAAATAATAACTTCTATGTTTTAAAACATTTAACAATATCTTGATTTACGTATGTCGAATTATGACCATGATAGTCAACTATCAGTAAAAATAAAGTCCTTTTTTTAAGCTTTCATAGCATTAAAAAAAGATCTTGAAAGTTACTCTTTTTTTTGTGAGCCAAAAAAGGGTGACCGGAGGGGTTGTAACTTAGCCAAAACTTATTTTTTTCGCTTATCGTAAATGGAATAGGTTAGCATAGTGTTCAAACATTAGTACATAAAAGTTTTGTTACAAGAGTGTTAACGGTTGTTAAATGAACAAAGAAAATGCTAGTATGAAAAATGCAACTTCTTGAAAATTCTCCATACAAATCGGCAATTTCATAGGTAAAGACCTATTATATACGGTTACGAAAACCTGCTTATTTTTAATCATAATACAATTTTCACCAATATTTTAGACTTAAGCGTGTGGGCCGGAGAGTCGCATGCTTTTAAAACTTTAGGTCGCTATTGCGTTACATGAGCAACGAATGTGTTTGTAGCTGTTACAATAAAGCACGTTCCAGACGGATTTAATCACGCCTCCCAACCAAGGTCACCTTGGTGGAAGCTTGATGGGGGCGTGGTTTCCATCCGTGGATTGTGTTGCGGCTACACGAGTTTACATCCAAGCGCCGCCAACTAGGGCTGCCAACCATACTATAATAATATGTCGTATTATACTATGTTTCGGGTCTGCGTGCTATATACTATTGAAGAAATATATAGTACGCAAAAATACTATATTTTCAACATCGATCGCTAAGAAACAAATGTTTCTTTTTTTTTTTATTTGTGATCGTGAATTTTGACTGATTCTATAGCGTGTAGTGTATAGTCACACCATATAACAAATACTATGTGTATAGTGTATTGTATCTGAATTCTGAACGTATCTATCTGTCTTATTGCGTTCCAAACTTGTCAATATAAAATTGACAACTTAATTAAATCTTAATCCATGGACGAAATATATCTTAATCTTAACCATGGACGAATTTCTTTCATGTCTTAACTTAATCAGTAATACTGATACAATCGTAAGTAAGTTAAAAACGAGTTTTTAATTTACTTATATTTAATTAATATTGATGGTAGAAAATAATATGAGACTTTTATTTTGATTCATGATTGTTTTATTTATGGTTTATGATTTTGACCAAAACATTGTTCAAAAATGCAAAAGTTCAAAAAATATAGTTTTTATAAAAAGTAAAATATAATAATATATTTGCCTAATTTTTGCCTTTTCCATAAACTACTATATTATTTTAAAGTGTACTAATTTTTTTAGCCTTATTTGAAAAATACTGTATTTCGCCTTAGACATGTTGGCAACCCTAGCACCGACACTCTTTCCCATTCCACGGTAAAGATATCTATCAGTACTATAACTCGGCCCTGTCCTTGAAATAATTACCTAAATAAACCCGCGCTGGTTCAATCAATTAATTTTAAGGCAATAATATAACTAGATTAACAAAACTAATGGTAAAATAAAAATAAAAAAAAATAAATTATTGATGGGAGAAACAAATTATTTAATAATCCTTAGTACAATACCTACGTATTATATAATATTTTAAGTATACTTAATCTTAGCTTTCGGACTTTCCAGGTATTTAAAAATGTAAGGTATCTCTGGATTATTGGTTAATTATATTTATAATAAAAACAGCAGAATCTGCACTTTGCAATAGTAAGAACTTATATTTCAATCAATAGTACCTATTGAATTTTTAGACTTTTGGCATTCAGAATGTTATTTCTATATTAAGGTAATAAATATAATAGAAAAAAACCCGGCCAAGTGCGTTTTGGGCAACACGCCGTACGGTTCCGTAGATACCTTATACCACACCATATTTAATACCATTATAATTTTTCGTCTGCAAAAATAACTTTGTTTTTCAGTGTTGTTATGAATGACAAAGTTATATTTGCGGTTATGGAAAATGTGCTATATCTGAAAAACTAATTACTATATCTCATTTAAACCAATTTTTATTGAAAGTAATTATTAAGACCTACATGCAGCATATATGTTTTTTAGATTTTTCACTTTCTTATTTCAAAAGTTAAAGGGGGGGGGGGAGGATAAACATTTTACCACTTTGGAGGAGTATATCTTTCAAACCTTAGACTTTGAGAAAAAAATGTCTTAAAAACCTCAATGTCAATTTTAAAGACCTATCTATTGACACCTCACACGTTCGCAGTTTCAGTTCCATGTATGGAGAGCTCCCCCTTAATCTTTATTTTTGTTATTTTTGTGTTAAAATCGTTAAGCGGTTAACAGAATACATCTACCAACCAAGGTTCAATTGTGTAATATTAATACTTTTGGAATAAAATGGCTGTGACAGAAGGACAGATAGACAGACAGACATGACGAATCTATAAGGGTTCCGTTTTTTGCCATTTAGGCTACGGAACCCTAAAAATACTAGAAAAAATTGACTCACCCGTAACCCGTAGCAGCCGAGCCATTTGAGCCCGTCTGAACTGCGAGGGCTGAGTCGATATTTTATAGTATTTTTTCTATTATATTTATTACCTCAATAGTACCTGACCTACGTACATCTTTCGTTCATCACTGCGGCGCATTCGCGACTGTTTGTGTACCGAGTGCAGACTGCAGACTGAACTCGAGGGCCGAGGCGCGTAGGTACGACTCGCTTTTCGACTATTTGTACAGATGACACTTGCATATAAATTGGCAAGAGAAAGATGAGACAAAAGATGCGCAATAGCCACAAACACTAAAATTTGTGGCGCTGCACATCTTTTGTCTCGTTTTTATCTTGCCAATAAAATGCCGGGCAGTATATGAAGTTGGAGTACTGATAAATATCATTACCGTGCCTGTGTTGGAACTCGCGCCCTTCCACCAAGGACGTTGAAGGTCATTTGGATTGGTTGGAGAAATTTGGATTAAATCTGCCGTCTAGATGGATTAAATCAAGCAAGGTCACCTCTGTTGGGAGGCGTGATTTAATCCGTCTGGAACATGCTTAAATATGTAACGGCTACAAATACATCAACCCACCGCTACAGGCTCCGATTGATCTGGAATTCGACGATTTAACAAAAAACATAACCTCAAAGCATGCGACTCTCCGGCCCACATGTTTTTGTCAATCATTCTGCCGGGAAGCCGGTACAATCGATTTGATATCTGAAATAAGAATGTATATCGTCGGTACATTACTTCTAGGTTGTTTTAGAATGGAAACAGAACAGATATGTATGTACTATGGGCAACAGCTTCGCTTAAAAAGTTAGCAAAAAAATTGTGTGCGCATGTATCCCCCTGCACGAACTAAATATATTATGTTATGACGGCGGCGGCGCGGCGTGCAACCGATTTTAACCTTAAGAGTTGTGGTTAAGTGACGTTGTTGTCCATAGTACATCTGTATGAATTTCTAAAACAGGAGATGTAATTCTATAGAGTACCTACTTAACCAAACGAAAGGTGCGTGTTCGTTCGTATCGTGACGTGAGACTTATAGGTATGTACGTACTTAGTATCCAACCGAAACGGACGAGCTTCGTCGTCCCTCGCCACGCGCCCGCGCCTACTCGCTTCGACCGCAAACTTTTTGAATACCTACCTACCTAGGTATTATCCATGCATGAAAATGACACAAATTCATTCTGTCCATCACTCATGTATTTAAGATATTAAATATGTAAACTCTAATAATACTAATATTTTTTATAAGCATCAATGGCTCGGACAAACAAAAAAATTGAAAATATTAAAAGTCCATGCCTTAATTTGGCACAAATTTATTTCATAGGGATTTTTAAGTGATCTGAGGTATATGGTACTTGTTTTTCAAATTGTAATATTTTTTTGACGGTGTTATTAATGTACGGGTCCCACGTCTGTTTCCATGGACGAAAATGACACAAATTAGGTTTGTACACTACGCAGGCTATCTTAAATACAATACTATTGTTTCTTTTTACTTTAAAACAATTTTGACAGTTTAGACGGTTCTCACACTGGCGACGCGCGCGGTCGCGGCGCACCCACGCGCGTCTTTTACGTTGTATGCAAGTACATTAATTTGTACAGAAAACCGCCTCGTCCAACACACCAAGGCGCGCCACGGCGCGTGAGCGCGCACCGCCGCGTGCCGCCGGCGATCCGCGAGCAGTTTGCGCCAGCAGGCGCGTTACCGCGGGGTACAACACACTGCGACGCGCCCCGCGGCTGGTTTTCGATGATCGTTTCGTTACGATGGCGGGATTTTCTCTGGTTTTCAAATGTTTCGTGGCTTGGATATACGCCCATTTTAGTGCCATTTGGTAGGTACATTATGCAGCACATGAGGTTATACAAAACTGTAAAAAATCTGTTATTTATTTGATTGAATATCATTACGCTGTCGTGGAAGCCCAGCGTGCCGTTGACCGTACCTACCTACTCGTATGTTATTAAAATTCCGTCATTAATATCGAGATGGCAAATCTAAATTATTTGTCTGAACGTTTTAATCTCATGAGTGATTTTATATGTGTTCAGTTTTTTTTCCTTTTGAGGTACGGAACCCTAAAAACCTGGAAATTAAAACAAAACAACTTCAAAATTTAATGCCTCTAAAAAACAAGCGGCGGGGACGCGTCAGACGCCGAATGGCGCGGGGGCGCGGAGAAAACCGCCCGAACAGGCGTTGCGCTGCGCCATCACCGCGCGCGTGAAACGCCAAACCGCGCCCCGCGACGACGGCGCGCGTTGGCAGTGGGAGAATCGCCTTAGAGTCCAATTATTTATAACCACCACAAATAATCGAATTTCTCAAGATGCATCGGCTAGATGTGACACAAAACGCAAAAATAAACTAATTATATGCCAATGTATCGACAGGCAAGAATTCATAAACTTTAGAATTCTTGAAGGTTATACCCTCAAAATAACGTATTCCGATCGGTCTATTTTCTAGAAACAGCCTAATGATTCTGACCGACCGACGATATGGTAACCCTACACTGTGATTGTTCATAGTAAATAAATTTGCAAATTTCTCTAAAACGAGTAAAGATATTCTGAAAATATGTTTTCGGGTCGTTTATCGTGATCAAACGATTACAAAAACCTGCTTATTTTTAATCTTAATGCAATTTTCATCAATATTTTAGACTTAAGTGTGTGGGCCGGAGAGTCGCATGCTTTTAAAACTTTAGATCGCGATATCTTTGACCCTGTTGCGTTACATGAGCAACGAAAGTGTTTGTAGCTGTTACAATGAATATGTAACGGCTACAAATACATCAAACCACCGGTACAGACTCAGATTGATCTGGAATTCGACGATTTAACAAAAAACATAACCTCAAACCATGCGAATCTCCGTGCCACATGCTTTTATCAATCATTCTGCCGGGAAGCCGGTACAATCGATTTGATATCTGAAATAAGAACGTATATCATCGGTACATTACTTCTAGGTAGTTTTAGAATGGAATTATTCAGTGGCACGGAGATTCGCATGCTCACGAATCTCCGATGATCGTCACCTCGTATGTGCCTTACTCCTTCAGGCTTGTGAGCTATAAAAACCTTCAGTGACGGATAAACAATTTCTTATTTTGGTATTCAGAACAAACGTGACGCAAGGGTTTATGAATGATTGACGTTTGAACATGGCACAGACGAGATGACGCTGAAGGTTATGTATGCTGGAAATAACAAAAACTAGCAAACGAAAGTCCAGTTTTACTCTCTAGATGCTCAGTGACGCAAAAATAAATAAGATTTAACACTCGAACATCATACAAAACAGAACAGATCTCATAAAATTGTTGTTTAAACAAGGCACATACAGAACCGTCTGTACCAGTTTTCATTTGTCAAAATATCGACAACTAAACCGTTTGGAGCCAAATGAAGCAGTCTAGCAGCGTCACGTTTGATAAGTGACAGTATATAACACTTCAAATCCGTTCGCGTAACGACACATCAATAGAAAAAGCGAAAACAATATTTCGACCCGTCACACTGTCTGGCCCATACTTAAAACTGTCACGTTACGTGAATTTTGCCTCACGCATGTTGTAAAGCAATTAATATTAAAAAGAATTTCCGTCACTGAGGATCTAGCTTTATCTGAAACCAATCACTGCAGTACTTACGATGCAATTCGAGGTTAAAATTTGTATGAGATTTTTAAGATAGGGTGACAACAATGTACGTACGTTGATGGACAGAAAGGCTATAATATAATGAAATTGTCCTGTTAGCACTAATTATCTATTTTGCGCTGTTAGTTAGTTTTACCACGGACTTTGCATTCTAGCGACTTTAGTTACCCACATATTGATGAGATTAATTAAAAAAAACGGTCAAGAGCGAGTCGGACTCGCGCACCGAGGGTTCCGTACAATCATAAATATACTTGGATATGTTATTTTAGGACAGTCTTTAAAAAAGTAGGATAAACGGCAGACAGGTGGAAGGGCGAACAGGCGGACAGTTAATTTACAAATGCTGCTTATGGTGACTGAAAAACGTTTCAGCCACTCCACATTGCAAAATGTTTATATTACTAGTCCATCAGCCATTTTAATGTCCCCACTGCTGGGGCACAGGCCTTCCTTATGGGTGGATAAGGAGGACGGGCCATAACCCACCACGCGGGCCCAATGCGGATTGGTGGGTGTTAACGACTGCAAATGCAGCCGGGACCAACGGCTTAACGTGCCTTCCGAAGCACGGAGGAGATCGAGATAATAAATTTTTGGTCACCCATCCCATGACCGAACCTTGCGAAAGTTGCTTAACATCCGCAATCGCTGGTCCAGGCGCTAAACCACTGCGCCACCGAGCTCCTCGTTATTATTATATTACTATATAGTAATATATATAATTACTTAGTAAAGTATGAACTTATTCTTCGTTTATTCGTACGGCAAATAGTAGGTAATTTATATTTGAACCAGCCACCAATTTATTATTGTAGTGTTAGGTTGCGCCATCTCTTGACCCATAGTGGAACTACTTTTTGCCCTTAGGTTAGCATGCTTAGGACAGCGCTATCTGTTGACTGGTAGTGAAACTAAAAAAAAATTGTTTGTTTTTTGAATTTCTAAAAAAGTGTGTTATATTGAGACATCGTTTTATTTTTCCTGTAATCTTTACGTAAACTACTATCACATAGAATTATTTCAGATTTTTCTCTTTGCAAACTTCGGAGATAAGGGGGGGGGGGGAACGGTATTTTTTTTTACATTTTTCATCATAAGTCGAAAACTATGCGGCCTAAGAAAAAAGAAAAAAATGTTTTAAAATGTGCAAACAGCGCTCTTTCATATGATACCCCACATGCCCTAATCACTTCACTTAAAATTTTTAAGACCCCTTTTCAGTCCCTGTTGTAAAAAAAATATTAATTTTATTATTTCTTTCTTATTTGCAAAATAGTTGGGCAAATGTCATCTAAAACTATTCTCAAGTTGATACCATTAGTAGTTCTCGAGATATCCAGCTGTGACAGACAGACAGACTGAGTCACACCATAAGGGTTCCTTTTTTACCATTTTGGTACGGAACCCTAAAAATACATCGTTTTTACACGATTTTTTATATTGGATATAATTTTGTATAGATATATCGAATTAAACATATTGATATATCGATATTTTTGCAGCAAGCTTAAACATCGTTGCCATATAGAACATACAAAAAATCGGCCAAGTGCGTGTCGGGTCACGTGCCGTAGGGTTCCGTAGTTACCTTATACCAGACCATATTTAATACCACCTATCAATTTTCGTCTGCAAAAATAACTTTGTTTTTCACAGTGTTGGTATGAATGACAAAGTTATATTTGCGGTTTTGGAAAATGTGCTATATCTCAAAAACTAATGACTATATCTCGCTCAACCTAATTTTCGTTGAAAGCTTTTATTAAAATCTACAGCATATTTTATTTTTTTATTTTCACTATCTTATTTCAAAAGTTAAAGGGGGGGACACACATTTTACCACTTTTGCGGTGTATATCTTTCAAACGGTTGACTTTGAGAAAAAAATGACTTAAGAACCTCAATGTCATTTTTAAAGACCTATTTACATACACCCCACACGTATTGGTTTGAAGAAAAAAATTTTTTCAGTTTTAGTTCCATGTATGGGGAGCCCCTCCTAAAATATCTTTTTTTTGTGTTAAATTCGTTAACACGCTTGCTGAGGCAACAAAAAACGTTGACTTTCCAATATTAATGTATCAGGTTCTTTAGACCCGTTACGGTGACTTGGCGGCTGTGCGTCATCGGGTCGAAAAGATCTGTTCGACATGCTGTTGTTTTGATGAAATTATCTACGCGAATATGTAAATATTCTTGTTTTTCTTTAATGTAATGCGTTTTTAATAAAACAATTAAGGTACAAATGAGATCGTAGCAGAATTGGTTGATAACATAATATTTAGGCATGTTTTAATCTATCGAATCCTTAAAATCCGATACCAGCACTAGATGTTCAAGATATCGATAGAAATTTAGAGATGTGAGCAATAAGATACAAGCATTATCGATAATCAGTAATCACATTTATTGGGTGTTTGACACGTAATAATTATTATAACACTGCAAGCAAAGAGTTATTATATTACGTGTTTTAAAGGTTTTAAACTGGGTAGAACGGAACGGACACTCCCACTCGACGGGTTAAATTAAAGTCACGATATTCGCCTACACGTTAAACGGGATAGGACTGTCATGGCTGGCGTCACTACAGTCGCGTTTGCCTGTTTGAGCGTTCCGTACGATCTTGAAAACAAATTACAGTGGCGTCAAGTTATTGTAGTTACTTCGTTGTACGTACCTACAAAGAATTCAAAAACGAAGCCACACTTAGGTTTTTTAATTTTCCCAAAAATGACGATAGGTAAGTAATATTTTCTGAATATTATTTCTAGTAGGTACCTAATCAACTAGTTGCTCCGTGAGCTGTATATCTCGCGTTAAAAACACACGCATGTAACACACGCAGCATTTTTTGACAGTTGTCAAATTTAAAACAGCAATATCTCGGAAACTACTCACCCGAGAGTGATGGTGACCTTAAAGAAATGATAGGTCTTAGTAAGATTACACACCGGGCATTCCAAACAAGCGTCGCGTTTCAATTACCTATTACACCGACGCTCCATAGTGACGTTTTTGCATACGCGCAAATGTATGCGTGAAGTCTAGACAGTCTAGAGCTATTGAATGAGCATATGGATCGGCACACGAAGTCGCGCGGTGGGCGCCGGTGGGGTAAGGTAATAGATTGTGGGGCAAGGCAGAGAGTTTCCTTTCTGTACGGTAGTACTTATAGCTATTCTGTGGTAAGATCTTCATTTTAGATGACAGCTGTCAAACTTAAAACAACCATATCTCGAAAAGTACATATCATAGATTGATGATGTCTTTAAAGAAATTAATGGTCTTGGTGAGATCTTCATTTTAGATAACAAACTTAAATTTGACAGCTGTCATCTAAAATGAAGATCTCACCAAGACCTTTCATTTTTTCAACGACACTAATGATGATGAAAGACACAATATCAATCTATGATGAGTATTTTTGAGGTATTGCTGTTTTAAGTTTGACAGCTGTCATCTGTCAAACTTCTGTCAAGTTTTAAGTTTGACAGATGCCATCTGTCAAATCTAAAACGGCATTATCTCAAACAGTACTCATCCTAGACTGATGGTGTTGTTAGTGAAATTAAAGGTCTTGATGAGATCTTCATTTTAGATGACAACTGTCCAATTTAAGTTCGACAAATTTAAATTTGACATCTGTCACCTAAAATAAATATCTTACCAAGACCTGAATTTTGTAATTGAATTGACAAAAGAGGTCAGCATCCCTTCAGTGACAGCCCTTACACTTTTAGTCGTTGCGCCAACTATCTATCTAGATTCTAGACGAACGGCGCGCGGCGGCTTTTTCGCCAACACAACAGGTGATGGCTGAATGTACAAACTTAATACTCTATCTATAATAATAACTAAAACTCTTTAGGTTGGGGTACTAGTCTGTTTTTAACAAATTAATAAATATTGTACATATTGTGATTAAACTGTGATATCTTTTTTATAACAATCTTATTGTTAACATAATATTTTTTTTAAGTTTATTTGTACACTAGCTGATGCCCGCGACTTCATATGCGTGGAATGAAATAAAAAATAAAATTACTCCTACTACTTAAAATAGGGCCAAAGTTAAGATGACGTTAGACTGCCGACTAACGCCATTTTAGCGCAAATCGTATTCAGAGTGACAGTTTAACGTTTAGTCCCACCGTTTAAGTATTAAAAGGTGCATTGTGATTGGTTTACAAGCATTAAACCAGGTTTTGTTAGAACAGTCTTGCACCCCAGTTTTGTGAAACATCTCTGAATAAGACAGTGAGGGTGCAATCGACCGCCCTTGTTAACCGGTTCAACAAAATTTTGCACAGAACCTTTGAACAAACAGGCAGCAAGTTGATCCCTCGCCAATTGGAACACTGAGTCAAGTCTCCTTTCTTCGGTAGCTTAATGATGATTCTTCGGTAGCCTTCTTTCCAGCTTTCGGGTGCCTGTTCTGTTTCCCAAATAAATGTCATTAGCGGCAGTAGCATATCAGCTGTGGCATCGGCATTGGCCTTAAGCGCATCAATAGGAATGCCATCGTTGCCTGGTGCTTAGCTGCTCTTTAGGCTTTTTATGGCGGCACAGATTTCAGCCTTATCTGGAGAATCGACACTAACCTTGTATGCTCTAAGACTCTAACATCCAGAACTTCACAAGCTATCTCCGCATCATTGTGAATTGTGATCCAGATCATCCTCCTCGCCAACTACCGCAAGGAAAACCTCTGTGAAATGCTCGTGCCATCTACTCAGTTGATCATTCTGCGCACTAAGAAGCTTCTCATCTTTCTCTGCTACCGGTCTTATAGTTAGAGGTTTCTTGTAAGTCTAATTTGACTTTAAAAGAAAAACTTTTTAAGATATTAATATTTATTTAGTTGGAACAAAAAGATATAAATTTACTTAACTCTTGAATTTTTTGGAACCCCTGAGAGCCTCTTATGGAATCCCATGGTTCCGCTGAACAACATTCGGAAACCGCTGCCCAAAACTATGCCCAGGCTTAACAGCTTTGTAACAAAAAAGTCTCATTCGAATCCGTACAGTATTTCCAGAGATAGCTTGTTCAAACTGACAAACAAACAGATACACTTTTTTTAATTCTTACTCTATTACTATGTCTCTATTGCCCCAAACATTTTTTTTTTCAAATTTATTCAATGTACAGACACTTTATTACAGTTTTATTACTTATATGTATGGATAAAAGGATTGACCTGTGATGTTTAACACTATAACATTTTTAGAATACCTAGTAAGTAGAATTACTTATATTAGTATAAAATATTATTATCTATGGGACTAGTCTGATTTTCAACAAGTCATTAATATGTACATTATTTTGATTGAACTGTGATATTTGATATTATTATTGTTATCAAAATAACTTTTTAGTGTCACACCATAAGCGTTAATAAATCACAACTTGTTGAATTGATTTCCTAAAGTTTTATTTGCTTAAAAAAAATTAAAAATATTAAAAACACTATTGCCCTGCCAAAAACGAACTAAAAAGTTAATTAAAAACAAGTGTCATTGCAGTCAGGGGACCGTTTTATGAAACAATTTTTAATCAAAGAGGTCCCCCGACTGCAATGACACTTGTTATTTAGTTAACTTTTTAGTTCGTTTTTGGCAGGGCAGTCGTATTTTTAATATTTTTTAAATTTATTTAATTTATTTTACACATTTTAGAGACAAATGATATAGTTTTGGAATGTGCGCCTTTCATTTGATGCCCATATTGTAATAATGAAGAAAAAAAAATTTTTTTCTCATTTAAAAGTGGCGTCGTACAGTCGCCATATTGACTTTAAAAAAATATAGCCAGTGTCACTCGGAATGATGTAAGGATTCTAACGATACCCATACATCTAAATCCGTTAAGCCATTTAGAAGTTATGGTGGAATAAAGAAACTCACATACCTACAAACATACATGAACCCTGAACACATATACACTGCTTTTTTGGGCAGTCGTGTAAAAACCTAAAAGTAATGTGCTACGATACGCTACAAACAATCTCAGTAAACTTCAATACGATGTCCGCAAAAATAATACTTCATGGTCACCCTAGTCTATTTACATACAAATTTTAACCTCGAATTGCATCGTAAGTACTGCAGTGATTGGTTTCAGATAAAGCTAGATCCTCAGTGACGGAAATTCTTTTTAATATTAATTGCTTTACAACATGCGTGAGGCAAAATTCACGTAACGTGACAGTTTTAAGTATGGGCCAGACAGTGTGACGGGTCGAAATATTGTTTTCGCTTTTTCTATTGATGTGTCGTTACGCGAACGGATTTGAAGTGTTATATACTGTCACTTATCAAACGTGACGCTGCTAGACTGCTTCATTTGGCTCCAAACGGTTTAGTTGTCGATATTTTGACAAATGAAAACTGGTACAGACGGTTCTGTATGTGCCTTGTTTAAACAACAATTTTATGAGATCTGTTCTGTTTTGTATGATGTTCGAGTGTTAAATCTTATTTATTTTTGCGTCACTGAGCATCTAGAGAGTAAAACTGGACTTTCGTTTGCTAGTTTTTGTTATTTCCAGCATACATAACCTTCAGCGTCATCTCGTCTGTGCCATGTTCAAACGTCAATCATTCATAAACCCTTGCGTCACGTTTGTTCTGAATACCAAAATAAGAAATTGTTTATCCGTCACTGAAGGTTTCTATAGCTCACAAGCCTGAAGGAGTAAGGCACATACGAGGTGACGATCATGAATCTCCGTGCCACTGAATAATTCCATTCAAAACTACCTAGAAGTAATGTACCGATGATATACGTTCTTATTTCAGATATCAAATCGATTGTACCGGCTTCCCGGCAGAATGATTGACAAAAGCATGTGGCACGGAGATTCGCATGCTTTGAGGTTATGTTTTTTGTTAAATCGTCGAATTCCAGATCAATCGGAGCCTGTACCGCTGGGTTGATGTATTTGTAGCCGTTACATATTCATTGTAACAGCTACAAACACATTTGTTGCTCATGTAACGCAACAGGGACAAAGATATGGCGATCTAGTTTTAAAAGCATGCGACTCTCCGGCCCACACGCTTAAGTCTAAAATACTGGTGAAAATTGTATTAAGATTAAAAATAAGCAAGTTTACGTAACCGTTTGATCACGATAAACGGCCCGAAAACATATTTTCACTATATCTTCATTCGTTTTAGAGAAATAAGTAAATTTATTTACTATGATTTATTATGAATAATCAGTGTGTAGGGTGACCATATCGTCGGTCCGTAGGAATCATTAGGCTGTTTCTAATAAAATTCAAGTTGAACTACATAATGTTGAGGGTTGATTTGCCTACATACTCGTACGTATCGTACCTACTATCATACTGTTACTGACTATGCAATATTGCAATATATTTTAGGGGACGTAAAAAGGTGACTTTTATCCTAATCGAGATGACAAAATACAAACAAACAAATGAGAAAGTAGGTAACCTTATAAAAACGTGTTAAAAATGTGAACGTCATAATTGGTATAATAATTGCCCACTCAGTACCAGTCACCCATCATCATCAGTATCAGTCACCCATTAATTTAGGTCTCGGTTGAATGCAACCGAACTGAGAACTTCCTTCGTTTTTTGAAGTATTAGTCTTTCAAAATAGGTATCTAAAAACACTTCAACTTGCATTTTAGACCGATCGGGATAAGTTTTTAGCTTTTAAAAATATTAAAGTTTGTTTTTTTCGTATATAGTTCCTGCACCATTCACTTAGCCTAATACATGAAATTGTGTCATTTTGGTTTGATGCATAAGTAACAATTTAGGTTTTTGTCTTTTTTAACGCTATCGGACGAAAAGAAAATTAAAGTTGAAAATTTTACTTTCATGATGATTATGAAGTTGTAACCGATGTACTTACTTGAGCTTTTTGTGTCATCTTTGTCCACGGGAATACTGTTATTTGACTATTACCTAAAGCGTTACCTTAGTAACTCCAAAAGAATATTACAATTGGTTAAATAAGTGTTAAATGTTTTAGATCAATAGTATCTGTTGTACATAATGTTTTGTGCTAAATTCATCAATGGAATTTTCAGCTTTTTATTTTTTTCTTTTCAACACCCTGTAAAAGTCACAAAAGAAAATGGGGGGGTGGGGGGGTGGGAGCCGGGGCACCGCTGTTTGCTGCGTACTTCGAGCACCGCTGCTACGTACTTTGCCGTTCGAGCGACTTTGGGTAAAAGAATTTGTAAAAAGTAGCCTCTATTTCGTATTGAGCCAGCACAATATCCCACTTCAAATTAATTCGCCTAATTTAAAGTAAGTAAGTGACTTAAGTGACGCCTAAGCATAGGTACTGAAGTTCGGTGACACATTTGAAGTAACGAGTAGGTAGGTAGGTAAGAAGTATACGAACGAATATAAATACATTTGATGATACTGTGGCCGCGTTCCGAATCACGCTCACAGCGCTGTTAGCGCGTATCCGACCAAATTAAATAGTCACAAAATATTACACAGATAGGGTATTTGTGTACCTACTTCATTTAATGGATTATAGGTTAACAGTGCTGTTGGCGTGATTTGGAAGTAGGCATGTGTTATTATTGTCAATTACAGTCTCATTGATGAGATGACATCATTAACATTCTTGTACTCTACCTCTTGCAAAGTTTAAAAAGAAAGGATTACCTACCTACTGTAACAAAATATTTTTTGAGGGTAAGGAAATAAAAACCGGTCAAGTGCGAGTCGGACTCGCACACAAAGGGTTCCGTACCAAAAAACGGCTAAAAAATCACGTTTGTTGTATGGGAGCCCCCTCAAATATTTATTTTACTAGCTGACCCGACAGACGTTGTCCTGTCTTAGTTATAAATATTAAATTCGAATTGGTATAAATTATTGAAAAGTTTAGTTCAGAGATTAGTAGGTAAGTACCGTTCCCGTTTCCGTTTTCGTTCTCGTTCCCGTTCCCATTTACTTTAAAACCCAACAGCTTTATAAATAACCAAGTACCTATACATCACTTGTTATGTTAGTAACGTGTATGTTAGTCTATTCAAACTTACTAATAAGGCGTGATGGCTCTGAACTAACCGTGATGAGCACTAAGAAATTCAGTTTTCTTATAACCTCTTTGTAAGAAAAAAAAAATTATTTTACATGTATTTTATTAATAAAATAACTCCGAACGAAGCATCTGTTTTATTACATCCTTAATTGTATGTTTTTTTTTATCGTTGTTCGCGCGTATCTTCGACATTTATGGACCGATTTTGATGATTCTTTTTTTGTTCGATTCAATTTTTTGCGAAATGGTCCCGTTTATTTTTTTTTCAAATCGGTTCAGTAGTTTTCAAGGTATCCTGAAAACACTATGATTTTGCATCAACTAACTTGACTATTTTGTTATTTATGAACCGAATAAGATGATTCTTTTTGTTGGGTAAGAGGTACTTTTAGTCTTTTTAACCGACTTCAAAAAAAAGAAGGTTCTCTTTCAGTTTGACCTGTATGAATGTATGTTTCTCCGCGAATATCTCACGTTTGACTGAGCCGATTTTTCTACCAAATAATATACTTACACTACACTACCTAATAGAGAAGGTACTTACACTAAAAACAAAAAAATAAAAATTGTTTTAAAAATAAAAATAAATGTTTTAAAAAACAAAAAACCAACTTCAAATAACCTGCCTCTAAAAAGCAAGAAATAATATTCAAATCATTAGATATGCATTATCATTGTTATATAATAACAACACGTATATTGAAGTAAGGTAGGGCTTTTAGAATAAAAAAACGAAGTTGTACTCCAGCCCCACCCGACTTCAATAGACGTGTTGTTATTATATAACAATGATAATGCATATCTAATGATTTGAATATTATTTCTTGCTTTTTAGAGGCAGGTTTTTTGAAGTCGGTTTTTAGTTTTTTTAAAAGGTAAGTAAATACTAAAGTTTAATTTTTCAAGTTTTGACTTATGTAGTAAGCATAAATTACTTTACAACCATTGAAACTTGTCCCAAGTAACAATACAAAAACTCACATACATACAAACGTAGAGCAGTGTGGAACAATGCAACACCAAAAGCTCTGAGTCTCATATTTCTCTCATTTTTAAAGATATGAATTCCGTTTTTAGAGGAACGGAATCTACTTAATTAGGTATAAAATGGCAGTTATAGTTTCATTAATAAATAGATACATAAACCAATAAGAAGACTTTTAAAAGAAAATGGGAATTGTTTCATTGTGTCCACCTAGGTGTACACAATGAAACATCCTCTGTCCAACAATGAAACACTGTTATTAATTTTGACATTTTCATATTTAGTGGAACAAGTAAATGACAAAATCTGTTGAATTCCAACTGATAAAGGTTTTCTCAAGGTATTGCATAATTATTCAGACTTTAAAAGTACCTATAGGTTTATCTCAGGTACAATGATTTGTGTGTGACTTAAAGATAAATGAGTCTATTTTTTTTTAAATCGTAGTTATGTACCTTTTATAGGCAATAACGATTTAAAATCAACAATTACTTATAATAGGCATTAATCTCTCAGGTAAAATTCTACATACTAAAAGATTAATGAGTCTGAAAATCACAAATATTAGGTAGTAGTAGTGGAAACACTGTTACATTGTGTCCACCAAGAACCTTATATTCATATTCTATGACACTGGACATTCTACTACTGAAGGATGGTTGGGGATGAGGTCATTCACCTTTGCAGATATCTTTTATCCCTCTCACACTGTGACTGATATTGCCATGCTAAGTACAAAATATCCCAATCCATAGTCAATTTACCCAGGTCATGTACAAAAATTAATTAGATTTTCTAAATAAATGTAAATATCGGCACACTTTAAATTAGTTACATGATGTTAAAATTTATTAGTACATGCCAAAGTAATTATTTAGAGGACAGATGAGTCCATTTTGTTATTACAATATTTTACGTTTAACAGTAATTTCTCCATATTTCATAAGTTACCAAATAAAAATAAGGTGGCATCACTGATGGAATTGTCTTTGATTTGACATGTCACTAATGTCAATGATTTTCCACCGCATCTCACGTTTATGTACAAAAATATAAAATTATTTAAATAAAATTCGCGTTACAAAGCATGTGTTGCATTGTGCAAAATTGCAAAAGTGTTTCAAAACCAAATTCTAACATTATATTTCACAAGTAAGTGTTTTTTAAAGTATTTTCAGCATTCAATTTTTCCTTCTCAGAAATCTGAATTTTAGCAGATTTCAAAGATTGTTTCCGATCTAATTCGGAAATATTATAGAAGTTAATTATAATTCCACCTTAATTACGTATTTTTTATTTCGATATAATAAATATAATATGTACAAATCTGTATTCATTTTCGACACATAAGAAGCTTTAGAAATATTATCTGCATATCGCAGGGTGACCATAATCACAGCAGAACTTTTGAATGAGAAAGAAAGATTTGGATGAAAAATTTACGTTTACATTTAACATTACATTTTATGTTTTTATGCCACATTTAACTTTGAGAGCGGAATTTTGTATTCTTAACAGAGAGAAAAAATGTAATGTAAACTAAAATATTATCTTACGAAGTTGAGTTAAACAATTTAGATCAGTTTCAGCTAAGAATCGGACCTACCTAACTTACTACCTTACTACTATACTAGTTATTATGGTCTTTGACACCCATTGTTTATTCGTAGTAACAAAATAAAAATTAATCTTATTTTATTTTTCAGATTCCGAAACGATGAGGAAAAGAAACATTTATAGTATATCCCAATTACCGTTAGAGGGAAATTATTTTCAACGGCCAAAATAATGCAGTTTTGACATTTTATATTGCAACTTTTTTAATACAATGACTAATAATGAGACTTAATTTTTTTTCACACAACCGAAAATTCTAAAACTTTTTTCTATTACTAAGGGCGCTTATTCCTGCCTATAAAAATATTCAGCCAATTTGTTTTTTTGGACATTCCTCATTGTACAAAATAAAAATACACGTGACTTTAGGGTGGAAGGGCAGGTGTGTATAAAAAAAAAAACTGCCCGGCATATATATTGGCAAGAGAAAGAAAGGGACAAAAGATGCTCAGTAGCCATAAACACTAAGTTTATGGCTACTGCGCATCTTTTGTCTCTTTCATTTTCTTGCCAATATATATGCCGGCATCTGTACCTAAGTCTTAAACCTCACCACGTATCTCCAAGTTTTGACTTTTAACCAGCCGGACCGTACAGGACCAAGGGGTCAAGTTTGCTATTATCGTGACTAACGCCGTAATCGTGTTTCAATGGTGTTTGGATGGTAATGCTTTTTGACACAATTCTTGTTTTTATAAACCCAAAATTGAAACACATTGTTTTTCCTAAAAATCCAAACCCGTTAGACACTGTGTCTCAGTTTTGGGTTTAAGAATCAAGAACTGTGTTAAAAAGCATTACCGTTCAAACACCATTGAAACACGATTATATGATGTTAACAATAGCAGACTTGACCCCCAGTGTGACCACCATTCCAAAACAGTATCGTCCATCCGGAGAGGAGCCAACCGAAAATAATCATTAAGTAAATATTTTGTGTTGCGCGCCGCCGCTGGCTAAAAGGGGGGTTTGAATGAATATATAGAAAGGTTATAATCATATCCCGTTATCGCGGGTGCACGAATGATTGAAGCCAAAGACAAAGTACGAAAGAAGGTCCATTTTTGATTAATTTGATAATTCTGCCTAATCCCACTCAACCTCTAAGAGAATATATCTGTAATACATATTTATCTGAAATTCTAATTCAAGTGACGGCTTTATGCAAATACGGAAGGGTTGTCACAAATTTAAAATTTGGAAGGTGGTCTTTTACGACCCCCGGGTACATATTGGTATTAAAATAATGAATTAGGGGTGGCATATTTTTAAATAAAAGTTTTTCAAACGGTTTTCTTTATACGCTGCCTGCCGATGTTGCTCGTAGTATCACGAATCTTACTTGATTGCCACAGTCACACGCATGGTTCGGAAACCAGGTTAATATCGTAAAAAAATCAAGATGGCGGCCAACTTTTTTGTTTTTGGGCCGACTTCAATTAAGCTCGGTTTGGGGCACTATTTTGACAAGAAAACAGCAACGCAATGTTAAAAATATAAAAAAATCCAAGATGGCGACCAACTTTATTGTTTGGTGGCCGATTTCGATGAAACTCGGTTTTTGGTTTTATTTTGATAAGAAAACAGCAACGCAATGTAAATAATGATAACACGTCAAGATGGCTGCTAACTTTGTTGCCAAATGTGGTCCGATCGGTAGGACAAAGGCAGTCGGACCACGTGGCCAGAGGGAACTTTTGGGTTGATTTGATTTTGTAACTCGGTAGAAAAAAAGAAAAAAAAAATGGCAAAAAAATTACGTTTGTTGTATGGGAGCCCCCCTTAATTATTAATTTTATTCTGTTTTTAGTATTTGTTGTTATAGCAGCAACAGAAATACATCTTCTGTGAAAATTTCAACTTTCTAGCTATCACGGTTCATGAGATACAGCCTGGTGACAGACAGACAGACGGACAGACAGACGGACAGCGGAGTCTTAGTAATAGGGTCCCGTTTTTACCCTTTGGGTACGGAACCCTAAAAATAATGAATTTGGCCGCCATTTTGGATTTTTTTTTATTTTTAACATTGCGTTGCTGTTTTCTTGTCAAAATAGTACCAAAAACAAGAGTTTCATTGAAATCGGCCCACAAACAAAAAAGTTGGCCGCAATCTTGGGTTTTTTTATATCTTCAACATTGGGTTGTTGTTTTCTTGTCAAAATAGTACCAAAAACCGTGTTTCATCGAAATTGGCCCACAAACAAAAATGTTGGCCACCGTCTTGGATTTTGACATGTTTTCAACATCGCGTTGTTATAATCTAAAATTTTATAATATGCAGTTGTTTTTTGAGTAGCAAAAACGTAGGCAGTAGGTAAATAGGTGGAACTAAAGGATTTTCGCTTCTGTTTTTTTAGTCTGTGTATCGTTCGTGCACCCGCGATAACGGGGTATGGTTATAATATGGTTGGTCAAGAGTAGTAATAATCCTATAAATGCAGTAATATTCTAAATGCGAATGTTTGTACGTTTAGAGATACCCAAACATACAAACTTTGGCACTAACTAACATCTAAACTATTCTAAACATTCAAATGTTTAGAATCTAAACACTTTTGAATGTTTGGATTGGTCGTCCAAAAAACTTACGCCGTAGGCATAAGTTGATAGTCTGTAGTAAGTACCTATTTGTAGTGACTGTCCTACGAATGGACAACATTGTTGTCACCCTAATGAAAGAGATGGAAAATATCGTTGACGTCATTCAAGGTTATTTTTTCGTTCTTCAAGCCCCAAAAGGTGACGCAATGTCCAGAGTCATATATAAGGTTCTTGGTGTCCACCCTTGAGCTGTGACATTCTTGGACACCTGGGGTATTTTAGAATAACATCAAAAAATAATCTACCAAAATCGAACAATTTATTAGGTAGTATCATAGTTATTCTGTGGTAATGTAGTCCACGTGAATCTATGACACATGTACAAATATATTGATTAAAAAACACATTCGATGAGAAAGGCAACTGTCAAAAAAGCATTTTTTTTAAAAGCCCACGACTTAGGACAATTATTCTTAATGAAGGCTTTACAAAGTGACATTTTAAAAAAATAGTAACTATTTGCCTCTAGATGGCGTTGATGGAAAGAGAAGTGTAAAAATTGGCTTTTAAAAATAAACGGCCTGTACCAAAGAGGCAAATAAGCGTTCGCTGGCTGACATCTGGCCAAAGAGAAACATTTTAGGGTAACATCAGATTTGCCTGCCTACCTGAGTACTCTTCGAAGCTGAGTAAAAAAATCACATTGACACATACATTTTTATCAACGCCATCTTATCTATCGAGCATACAGTTTTTTGTCATTTTGAAAAACCCTAATTGAAAAACAGTTTGGTTAATATTTTTACAAAAATCCTCCGACTAAAAGTAATGAACATACTCTGTCTGTCAGCTTCATCATCAGACCCTGGACTTCGTCTCCCATTAGAGTACTCGTCAAAACAATAGGGATGACGACTACTGAATAAAATAACAAAATACTAATAAAAACCGTAAACATATTGAACTTTTAGAGTAGCTTGTATACCTCTTGGTTTTATATATTGCGTATTATTTGTTTTATTACCCTTCAAAGTTGGGCGGACAAGTCCATTTAAAAAGTTTAAAATATATTAAAATAAATAATACATTTAATTAATCCATAAAATTTATAGCAAATTTGTATAAGAAACAATTTTGATAAACACAATATTTAATATAGCTGCCAAACTTTCCTACGCGTTGCATACAAACACCTAGGCGTGACGTCATAACTAGGGTAGCCGTTAGTATGGAGCGTTTTCGGGTGAGTCCAATTTGTGTGCATTTTAAACTGTGATATCTCGGGCAGTTTTCACGCTAGCGAAATAATTATTTTACCAATGTTTCTTTTTTTGAGAGGTAATTTATGTAACATAAAATAAAAAAAATTTCGTCATGCCTATTCTAACGAGCCCAAACACGATGGGGTTGTAGGTTTTATCATAGAATTCCTGTGGGCTTCTTCCGGCTTCATCATCAGATCAGCTCAATGACACCATAATATTGCATTGCCTTCCAGTTCTGACCTATTTTCAAAGTTTCAAGTCTCTAGGTCATCGGAAAGCTAGGATAAAATCGTTCGCAATATATATCTATAAATATTAGGTCTTTACTTATGAACTTGCCGATATTTTGTCACATACAGAGAAAATAATAACTTCTATGTTTTAAAACATTTAACAATATCTTGATTTACGTATGTCGAATTATGACCATGATAGTCAACTATCAGTAAAAATAAAGTCCTTTTTTTAAGCTTTCATAGCATTAAAAAAAGATCTTGAAAGTTACTCTTTTTTTTGTGAGCCAAAAAAGGGTGACCGGAGGGGTTGTAACTTAGCCAAAACTTATTTTTTTCGCTTATCGTAAATGGAATAGGTTAGCATAGTGTTCAAACATTAGTACATAAAAGTTTTGTTACAAGAGTGTTAACGGTTGTTAAATGAACAAAGAAAATGCTAGTATGAAAAATGCAACTTCTTGAAAATTCTCCATACAAATCGGCAATTTCATAGGTAAAGACCTATTATATACGGTTACGAAAACCTGCTTATTTTTAATCATAATACAATTTTCACCAATATTTTAGACTTAAGCGTGTGGGCCGGAGAGTCGCATGCTTTTAAAACTTTAGGTCGCTATTGCGTTACATGAGCAACGAATGTGTTTGTAGCTGTTACAATAAAGCACGTTCCAGATGGATTTAATCACGCCTCCCAACCAAGGTCACCTTGGTGGAAGCTTGATGGGGGCGTGGTTTCCATCCGTGGATTGTGTTGCGGCTACACGAGTTTACATCCAAGCGCCGCCAACTAGGGCTGCCAACCATACTATAATAATATGTCGTATTATACTATGTTTCGGGTCTGCGTGCTATATACTATTGAAGAAATATATAGTACGCAAAAATACTATATTTTCAACATCGATCGCTAAGAAACAAATGTTTCTTTTTTTTTAATTTGTGATCGTGAATTTTGACTGATTCTATAGCGTGTAGTGTATAGTCACACCATATAACAAATACTATGTGTATAGTGTATTGTATCTGAATTCTGAACGTATCTATCTGTCTTATTGCGTTCCAAACTTGTCAATATAAAATTGACAACTTAATTAAATCTTAATCCATGGACGAAATATATCTTAATCTTAACCATGGACGAATTTCTTTCATGTCTTAACTTAATCAGTAATACTGATACAATCGTAAGTAAGTTAAAAACGAGTTTTTAATTTACTTATATTTAATTAATATTGATGGTAGAAAATAATATGAGACTTTTATTTTGATTCATGATTGTTTTATTTATGATTTATGATTTTGACCAAAACATTGTTCAAAAATGCAAAAAGTTCAAAAAATATAGTTTTTATAAAAAGTAAAATATAATAATATATTTGCCTAATTTTTGCCTTTTCCATAAACTACTATATTATTTTAAAGTGTACTAATTTTTTTAGCCTTATTTGAAAAATACTGTATTTCGCCTTAGACATGTTGGCAACCCTAGCGCCGACACTCTTTCCCATTCCACGGTAAAGATATCTATCAGTACTGTAACTCGGCCCTGTCCTTGAAATAATTACCTAAATAAACCCGCGCTGGTTCAATCAATTAATTTTAAGGCAATAATATAACTAGATTAACAAAACTAATGGTAAAATAAAAATAAAAAAAAAATACATTATTGATGGGAGAAACAAATTATTTAATAATCCTTAGTACAATACCTACGTATTATATAATATTTTAAGTATACTTAATCTTAGCTTTCGGACTTTCCAGGTATTTAAAAATGTAAGGTATCTCTGGATTATTGGTTAATTATATTTATAATAAAAACAGCAGAATCTGCACTTTGCAATAGTAAGAACTTATATTTCAATCAATAGTACCTATTGAATTTTTAGACTTTTGGCATTCAGAATGTTATTTCTATATTAAGGTAATAAATATAATAGAAAAAAACCCGGCCAAGTGCGTTTTGGGCAACACGCCGTACGGTTCCGTAGATACCTTATACCACACCATATTTAATACCATTATAATTTTTCGTCTGCAAAAATAACTTTGTTTTTCAGTGTTGTTATGAATGACAAAGTTATATTTGCGGTTATGGAAAATGTGCTATATCTGAAAAACTAATTACTATTGTAGTGTGTGTACCAATATGCACTTACACACACTCATCTCTCCTCGTATATAAGCAATTTCATTACTTTAATAAAGCAGTCATTGATCGCAGTTAGTCTTTAATTAACGTCTCCTGGTCGCCTCCTCGCATGGCGACCCTGCCAGTGCTGCCTATCGGCGGCGCTGCGCAGACGGTTTTATTTTATGTAAATAATGTGAAAAATAAATAAATATTTATTTGGACAATAAAAGTGATGTGGGTGAAATATATAAAGGACTAAAACATAAATATGGACTATAATAAAATATTTTTAAATAAAATACATTATCATGTTAATCTAAATATCAATAAATAATATTTTAATAAACAAATAATTTCTTCAAATTCCGAGATGGAAAAATAATTTTATGGACAATTAATAAAATATACGTGAACTTTAAATTATCAAATGTGAAATAATTATTCGTTGCCGCGTACTGAGATGCTGATGAGGTTGGAGATAAAAAGCAGGGTGCCGGGAGACGATGGTGTCGGATGTGGACCAGCCGGCAGATGATGGTGTCAAAGGAGGTCGATGCAGCAGGGAGCTGAAGAGTTAACCAACGGAAAGTAGCCAACCAGACGACATCGGCGAAGTTTGGACACGACTTAAAATTACTTCTAAACATTTTGTGGTTTGATTTTAATATTGAAATTTTTTTTTTCCTACTCTCTATAGGAGACCTTGATATTGAAATTTTAACTTACATATGGACAGAGTTTCATTAAACGATTTTTGGTTTTTGGAAAATAATTATTTCTTAAATGTTTTTGTTACGGTTAAAATAAAAGTATTGAAGAATTTATTTTAAATTAATTAGATTTTATGTAGTACTTACTCTTTTTTTTTAATTCTTAAACATGTTTAGGTACCTAATCATATATTTTTTAAAAAATTTTGATTATAATGATAAGTTAGAATGTAAAATAGTACTACTTCATTAAAATAAATTTGAAGTAAACAAATGTCTGTGTAAAAAGTGGAAAAGAAAGATGATTTCTAAAAGTAGATAATGTTTATAGCTTGTTTTTTTTTATTTATGTAACTTAGTCTCTCATTTATTGCACAGATTATTCCCTCGTCCATGACAGAGATTTTTAAATTGTGTTGGTATTTATTTTTTGCTTTTATTTTATTTTCAGTAAGTTTTCCGAAGATCGATCGTTGATGAAGGTAACTCTTATATCGTAAATGCTAATTTATGAAGTTTTGATGATTTTGGCTTGATATTTTATCATGAATAGTGATTATTTTTATTCCTTTTTTCGATATTTTAAAGTTTAATTTTGTAGCTATGATGTTATATTCAAAAGTAAAAGTAAGTAATTTGTGAATTCCCTTTTCATAAATACATTTTTATTAATAATTATTTTCTCGATGTCAATTATTTAGTTGCATGTTACAAAGTTTGGATTTCGTAATAAGTAAGTAAATGCATTCAATGTGAACGACATCGAAATTGCTGACATAGCAACACGTGTGATATAATAAATTTATTAAAAGTTTCATACAAATAATTACAAAAGGTTTTTAATGTTATGAACAAACAGGTAGTAGGTACCTAGATTTATTTCTCTTTAACAGGACACTAATATTGATAACACATTTTATTTAAGTAGGTATGTTTTTTTTAAGTAAGTAAGTAATCGTCTTTTATCTCTAAAAATATTTGATTATGTGATTATTGCTTTTCATTATTACTAAATATTAAAATAGTCTATGTAATTCAATTATATTTTCATTGTGACGTATTAATTATATTGACCTATTCGCCAATAGATTTAGAAAACATCATTCATCTTATCTGACTTGTTAAAATAAATAGTTCGGAAACTACTTTCAGTTTTAAACGTAACTAATTAGAAAATTAGCTACTTACCTTATAAAACTACCCTTTGTCTTCAGTTTAGTACCTACATATTTTTCTCCGCTATATCATATATTTATGTACAAGAAATTTATAACTATATTCTATCTGATGAAAAAACTAATTATTTATGTAGATTGGGAAGTTCGAAAATTCATTTTAGTTTCGATGTTCGCTTGACTAAATTTTAATTACGTGTTTGATTTCTTAATATTAATTACCTATGACATTGACAAAAAAAAAATACATATCATTACTTTTACGTACAATCATAGTGTCAAATTATATTTCCGCCCTAATTTTTACGAATAACAAAACTATATTTTATTTATGTATAATGCTATTACGTATAGAAAGTAAATAAACGCTCGATATATTTACATTTTATTAATTTTTGTAGTGAAATTATTTTCTTTTATGTTTAGGAGTGAAATTAAGAAAAGATTTTATTATCAGAAATAGTAATTAGGTTTTTATGGTAAGTACTATTGAAAATTCAGATAGTATTACTTTAAGTAATAGTACCTATTATTATTATTCCATGTATTTTCTTCATATTATTGTCTTAGCATTTTATTTTAAATACAAATCAGTAATAAAGTAAAATTATTGTTTTTCGTTTTGTCCTGAATTTTTAGTTAACTTATTTGAGTTTATTTTTATTATCTACGCAAATCAAATTAATAGGTATCGATGACAAATTATCATGTGACAAATATTTCTTATTATAAGTGATGCAATCATATTGTTTTGATTACCTCCTTAACGAACAAGGTATTGGAATGTAAGAGTTGTATTTCGATAACGGTGGATTACAAAGAGGTAGCGCAGTTGCATTTATGCAAGTTGATATTATTTATGTGAAGTAGTAATATTAATCTTGTCACAAAATATCACACGAGTTAGCTGGTTAAGCTGTAATATAATAAAAACATTGTTTTAATAGGAAAAAATAACGAGTAAGTATTAATTTGGTGGGAAGAAAACTTTAAGGAACTTATTTATTAAATTCGGATGTGAAAGTTTATGTTGAGGTATGAATAACTGAGATAATTATGTCGTGGTAATTATTGTTGAGGTTTGAAATGAAAGATTTAGAGGAGCAGTTTGAAAGTTTGGTAATTGATTAGAATAAAGTAAAGGTTATAGGTAGAAGGAATATTGTAGGAAAGTTAATGTAGCTGTATTAAAAATCTTTTTGTAGCTTTTTAGTTTGCAATTAGGTACAGCAAGGTATAGGTATAGGTAATGTGATGTTTTTTTTTAAATTTAGGATTTGGAATGATGGTAAGGATTTATTTATAGAAGTTAGGGAATATACGGTTTATAAGGTTTCACATGCGATTGGACTGATCACCCAAAAGCGATGAATCTCTTATTAATCTTATATTCAATTTAGGATTGTTAGTTTATTTGATAGGTGTTGGAAAGTAAAGGATAGGATATAAAGCTCGATTATACGGTACACATTAAAAGAGAGGTACTATAGGGTTCAGGTCCTTCAGTTGCATCAAGGTGTGAACGAGATTTCCCCTTTGAATCCTGTTTGGAGACCAAATTAGTATGTGTCTTAATTCATGACCCTATTAATAATGGTACATACGTGGGGTGTCAGATCCTTCCATTGGATCATGGCGTGAACGAGATTTCCTCTGTGACATAGTTGGAGTCCAAAAGAGACTTAAACCTGCCCCCATTAATTATTGAGCTGTGGCCACAGCCCAATGGCAAGTGTCCATTTTTATATTGTGTTATGATGAAGTCGACTATAAATAAATATGATAAAGTATGTACCAAAAATGATGAGTTAAATAAAAATTAAAGTACGCCGGCGCCGGGCGAATTATGATATATGAGTACCTAGTAGGTGATATGAAATGTGTATAGTGTACCGATAGTGTTATTATGAAAAAGAAGTTTATAACGAGCAAGAGTAGGATTTAAAGTGAATAAAATATATGTATAGGAACGAAGTAAAGTATTTAAGAATATTGAGAGATAGAATGTCGAAAGATAAAAATACTGAGAAATAGGAAGTTATGTTTATGATAAACATATAAGAAATGGTAGAGGATAATTATTATGAAAGAACATGATTTAAGGTTGATGAATGATTTTACTGTAATACAAAAAAGTACTTACCTATGAAAGAAAAATATTTAAAGTGATGGTAAGAAAGATCAAAGATTTTTTTTTTTAATAAAAGTTCAGAATTAAAGTGAAAAATGAATAGTGAAAGCCTTATTATGTAAGTATTGATATGTTAGCAAAAAGTAACTTGGAATGGAAGTTTTATTTATGAAAGAGACATAAAGAAAGTAGAATGTTTTAAGCAGATATTTAATGTTTGTATTTGTATTGAAGTCAGCTACCTTCATCAACGCTAAAAGAGAGAAAAAAAAATCAGCGAGGTAATGTTTAATATTATTTCTTTCAATGTGAGAATGTTTCTGTATTAGTCTGTGCAATCTATTTCGATATAAATCAGAAGGATACCTAATGTAGTAGTTATGTTTTCAATTAATATTATTAAGAAATGATTATTATTTTTTAAAAGCATAAGCTTTGAAATGCGAATTAATGTAACGAGAGTTAAAAAAAAAGAATGTAGATAAGGATGTTACGAACAGAGATATTAGTATTAGGTATAACTATCTATTGGAAATCTGCAATTTACTTTAACTTTGTACCAAGGTAATTATTATTCTGTCTTGGGGTTCACGTTATTGTTTATAACTTGTTTTGAAATCGATAAGTATAAAATTCGGAATGCTTATTAAATTAGCTTATCATAATAGTGTTTTTTTAACAATTTAAGATTTATTGCTAGTAAAATATTACAGAATTGAATGTTAATTTTGTCATAACTGTATCAACAGTTTTTTTTTAAATACCTATCAATAATGTTTTACAGTTTCAGTTCAGATTTTTTTTTGTTTATTTAATGTGTTAATTCCAAATTTGTGTGTATAAAAAAAATTTGATGTTGTCATGTTAGAGTTGAAAATGGGAAGATAAGAATATTATAATACTTATAAGTGATAGATAGGTAGGTACATTTCATTTAGTTAGTACTTACCTACCTATGTATTTTCTTTACTCTCATCTCATTATACTAATAAGTATATAACTTTTGAAATCTTCTAAAAAAAATTATATATGTTGAAATTTTTTTATATATAAAATATATGTTTTTCTTGAATAATGATTAAGTAATTATTTAAAAAAAAAACTTTAATTCATTTTACTTTAGGAATAAAATTGTATCAGAATCGTCAATAATTTAGCAACAAAAAAATTTAGTAATTTAGAAAAAAAAAGTGAATCATTTTATATAAGTTTTTTTTCTTTTTCAGGGGGGAGGTGTAGTGTGTGTACCAATATGCACTTACACACACTCATCTCTCCTCGTATATAAGCAATTTCATTACTTTAATAAAGCAGTCATTGATCGCAGTTAGTCTTTAATTAACGTCTCCTGGTCGCCTCCTCGCACTATATCTCATTTAAACCAATTTTTATTGAAAGTAATTATTAAGACCTACATGCAGCATATATGTTTTTTAGATTTTTCACTTTCTTATTTCAAAAGTTAAAGGGGGGGGGGGGAGGATAAACATTTTACCACTTTGGAGGAGTATATCTTTCAAACCTTAGACTTTGAGAAAAAAATGTCTTAAAAACCTCAATGTCAATTTTAAAGACCTATCTATTGACACCTCACACGTTCGCAGTTTCAGTTCCATGTATGGAGAGCCCCCCCTTAATCTTTATTTTTGTTATTTTTGTGTTAAAATCGTTAAGCGGTTAACAGAATACATCTACCAACCAAGGTTCAATTGTGTAATATTAATACTTTTGGAATAAAATGGCTGTGACAGAAGGACAGATAGACAGACAGACATGACGAATCTATAAGGGTTCCGTTTTTTGCCATTTAGGCTACGGAACCCTAAAAATACTAGAAAAAATTGACTCACCCGTAACCCGTAGCAGCCGAGCCATTTGAGCCCGTCTGAACTGCGAGGGCTGAGTCGATATTTTATAGTATTTTTTCTATTATATTTATTACCTCAATAGTACCTGACCTACGTACATCTTTCGTTCATCACTGCGGCGCATTCGCGACTGTTTGTGTACCGAGTGCAGACTGCAGACTGAACTCGAGGGCCGAGGCGCGTAGGTACGACTCGCTTTTCGACTATTTGTACAGATGACACTTGCATATAAATTGGCAAGAGAAAGATGAGACAAAAGATGCGCAATAGCCACAAACACTAAAATTTGTGGCGCTGCACATCTTTTGTCTCGTTTTTATCTTGCCAATAAAATGCCGGGCAGTATATGAAGTTGGAGTACTGATAAATATCATTACCGTGCCTGTGTTGGAACTCGCGCCCTTCCACCAAGGACGTTGAAGGTCATTTGGATTGGTTGGAGAAATTTGGATTCAATCTGCCGTCTAGATGGATTAAATCAAGCAAGGTCACCTCTGTTGGGAGGCGTGATTTAATCCGTCTGGAACATGCTTAAATATGTAACGGCTACAAATACATCAACCCACCGCTACAGGCTCCGATTGATCTGGAATTCGACGATTTAACAAAAAACATAACCTCAAAGCATGCGACTCTCCGGCCCACATGTTTTTGTCAATCATTCTGCCGGGAAGCCGGTACAATCGATTTGATATCTGAAATAAGAATGTATATCGTCGGTACATTACTTCTAGGTTGTTTTAGAATGGAAACAGAACAGATATGTATGTACTATGGGCAACAGCTTCGCTTAAAAAGTTAGCAAAAAAAATTGTGTGCGCATGTATCCCCCTGCACGAACTAAATATATTATGTTATGACGGCGGCGGCGCGGCGTGCAACCGATTTTAACCTTAAGAGTTGTGGTTAAGTGACGTTGTTGTCCATAGTACATCTGTATGAATTTCTAAAACAGGAGATGTAATTCTATAGAGTACCTACTTAACCAAACGAAAGGTGCGTGTTCGTTCGTATCGTGACGTGAGACTTATAGGTATGTACGTACTTAGTATCCAACCGAAACGGACGAGCTTCGTCGTCCCTCGCCACGCGCCCGCGCCTACTCGCTTCGACCGCAAACTTTTTGAATACCTACCTATATAGGTATTATCCATGCATGAAAATGACACAAATTCATTCTGTCCATCACTCATGTATTTAAGATATTAAATATGTAAACTCTAATAATACTAATATTTTTTATAAGCATCAATGGCTCGGACAAACAAAAAAATTGAAAATATTAAAAGTTCATGCCTTAATTTGGCACAAATTTATTTCATAGGGATTTTTAAGTGATCTGAGGTATATGGTACTTGTTTTTCAAATTGTAATATTTTTTTGACGGTGTTATTAATGTACGGGTCCCACGTCTGTTTCCATGGACGAAAATGACACAAATTAGGTTTGTACACTACGCAGGCTATCTTAAATACAATACTATTGTTTCTTTTTACTTTAAAACAATTTTGACAGTTTAGACGGTTCTCACACTGGCGACGCGCGCGGTCGCGGCGCACCCACGCGCGTCTTTTACGTTGTATGCAAGTACATTAATTTGTACAGAAAACCGCCTCGTCCAACACACCAAGGCGCGCCACGGCGCGTGAGCGCGCACCGCCACGTGCCGCCGGCGATCCGCGAGCAGTTTGCGCCAGCAGGCGCGTTACCGCGGGGTACAACACACTGCGACGCGCCCCGCGGCTGGTTTTCGATGATCGTTTCGTTACGATGGCGGGATTTCCTCTGGTTTTCAAATGTTTCGTGGCTTGGATATACGCCCATTTTAGTGCCATTTGGTAGGTACATTATGCAGCACATGAGGTTATACAAAACTGTAAAAAATCTGTTATTTATTTGATTGAATATCATTACGCTGTCGTGGAAGCCCAGCGTGCCGTTGACCGTACCTACCTACTCGTATGTTATTAAAATTCCGTCATTAATATCGAGATGGCAAATCTAAATTATTTGTCTGGACGTTTTAATCTCATGAGTGATTTTATATGTGTTCAGTTTTTTTTTCCTTTTGAGGTACGGAACCCTAAAAACCTGGAAATTAAAACAAAACAACTTCAAAATTTAATGCCTCTAAAAAACAAGCGGCGGGGACGCGTCAGACGCCGAATGGCGCGGGGGCGCGGAGAAAACCGCCCGAACAGGCGTTGCGCTGCGCCATCACCGCGCGCGTGAAACGCCAAACCGCGCCCCGCGACGACGGCGCGCGTTGGCAGTGGGAGAATCGCCTTAGAGTCCAATTATTTATAACCACCACAAATAATCGAATTTCTCAAGATGCATCGGCTAGATGTGACACAAAACGCAAAAATAAACTAATTATATGCCAATGTATCGACAGGCAAGAATTCATAAACTTTAGAATTCTTGAAGGTTATACCCTCAAAATAACGTATTCCGATCGGTCTATTTTCTAGAAACAGCCTAATGATTCTGACCGACCGACGATATGGTAACCCTACACTGTGATTGTTCATAGTAAATAAATTTGCAAATTTCTCTAAAACGAGTAAAGATATTCTGAAAATATGTTTTCGGGTCGTTTATCGTGATCAAACGATTACAAAAACCTGCTTATTTTTAATCTTAATGCAATTTTCATCAATATTTTAGACTTAAGTGTGTGGGCCGGAGAGTCGCATGCTTTTAAAACTTTAGATCGCGATATCTTTGACCCTGTTGCGTTACATGAGCAACGAAAGTGTTTGTAGCTGTTACAATGAATATGTAACGGCTACAAATACATCAAACCACCGGTACAGACTCAGATTGATCTGGAATTCGACGATTTAACAAAAAACATAACCTCAAAGCATGCGAATCTCCGTGCCACATGCTTTTGTCAATCATTCTGCCGGGAAGCCGGTACAATCGATTTGATATCTGAAATAAGAACGTATATCATCGGTACATTACTTCTAGGTAGTTTTAGAATGGAATTATTCAGTGGCACGGAGATTCGCATGCTCACATTAAAAGTGATTTAAAATGTCGAGCGATGACTCACCGATTAGTAGGTATGTTTTTTTTTTTTTTTTTTTTTTTTTTTCTTTCTCCCCGCTTTTTGGCAGGACTTTTTTGGCCATTTTTCGTTCTTTTATTTCTTATTTTCTCTTTTTTACTGTAGCTTTAAAAGCTGTGTATCATTGACTCTTTTCTTTTTTACTCTGATATTACAATGTTTAATTATAATAACTAATACAGTCTTCTTCTTCTTATTGTTCATTTTTGCATACTGTTTTATATTTCTTATTTTAATAACATTATCTCTATACTGGTGTTAAAATATGCTTAAATTCTACTATACATAATATTATTTTCCTTTCCAATTTTTCCTACATTGTCTTATTTCTTTACATTTTATCGCTTTGTTTACATTATGCTTAATTTCTACTTTTAATTTGTTTCCTATTTTAATATACTTATAACATTCTCTTAGTTTTACATTCTTATAATTATATCATTCATATGTATGTTATTTTCTATAAAACTGTATTGCAATATGATAATCAAATTTCTTCTTAACATCTATATACTTGTACATTTTAATTACCTATCTGCCATTTTTGTGGTCTTTGGTGCTAATTGTACCTGTTAATCTTTATTTCTTGTTATTACAATGTCCGCCACCTTTTTGGCATACTCCATAAATAACATTCTTTCTTTCTTATTGTTTATTATTTGCTTTAGGGTGTCTTTGCTCAGTTTTGTTTCAATTTTCTTTTGCAGAGTGTGCCTGTCGATGCTATGAATTGGTTTTTAGGTATATAATAGATATATAATATATATAGTATATAATATAATATATATAATTTGGTTAGTAGGTATGTTGGAATGCACCCAATCACAAGGCAGGACGGCTACACGCCAGGGACCGACCGAACCCACTTTTCCGCCGAGAACCAAGACCGAGAATAAAAAAACAGTCTCGGCCGAGACCGAGATCGAGATTTTATATTTTTTGTAATATTACTACTTTGAAGCTAAATTAGGTAGTACAACAAGTCAACAACAAATTTATTTTTATTTTATTTTTTTTATTTTATTTAAATTACAATTACCAAATGACTGAAATCAAGTTAACTAAACTTAATTTTAGAACCTATCCTTGGTCCCCCAAAGATATACCTATGAGGCTATAACCAGCCGGTGGGTGTCGTGCGCCTGATATGACGATGTTGAATTTTAGTTTGCCGAAATCATTTTTACCTATCTTGTTTTCCATAATGATGATTTTACCGAAAACATAAATGACAAATTATTGAAATTCCGAATTTCAATTATATTTTTTTTAAATTCCATATGATTTGACATCCCACTCAACGTTTAGCAAAAACTAATATTATTAGATGATTTAGCTAGTATCCAGAGAAACGTTTCGAATATAATTAAAATACTACACTTTATATGACAAATAACTTTATTGGAACCCTATACATCTTAAGTTTGAAATTAGGAACAAGAAAACTTTATAGGTACAATCATGGTTAGAAAAACATCTGCCAAAAGAGAAAAAAAGTGATTTGATATTTGAGTCACTGTTTTTTTTTTGGAAAATTAAACGTAGTTTATGTTCTAACAAAATTATGTGATACAACCAATCTGATTGTTGAAAACTTCGACATACTGTTTTCGAAAATATGAAATGCGAAAAGAAAAGTTTCGAAGGTATGATGGGTTACCAAGTAAAACATCTGTCAAAAGAAAAATCTATCAAATGTTACTTCGATCTTTAATAACTTCTAGAAAACAAAATTATGGTAAGTAAAACATTCTGTCAAAAGAAAAAAGTGATTTGATAATTACTTAAGTTACTGTTTTTCTGGACAATGAAACAAACGTGAAATAAGTTTATGTTATGACAAAATTTTGTAAAACAACTTATGTGGTATTTAAAACGTCGACGTACCTTTTTCGAAAAATGGGGAATGTCCGAAAAAAAACAATTTGGCTGAATATTTTTTATAGGTCCCTTAGTAATTGAAAAAAGTTTCAGAATTTTCGGTTGCGTATAAATAAAAATATAAAATAAAGTCACTTCGACTTTACAAATATACGAAAGTAACAGCAGAATGGAGATTATACCTTTGCCACCACCTGTCATAACCACAACATACTATTAAAAAAAAATTTTCAACACAAAATGTCAAAACTTTTTTTTTTTAATACTGGGTGTTGTTGTGACAGGTGGTGGCAAAGGTATAATCGCCATTCTGCTGTTACTTTTGTACATTTGTGACGTCGAAGAGACTTTAATTTATTAAAAAATTTTGACGCAACCCAAAATTCTGAAACATTTTTCTAAAACTAAGGGAGCTTATTCCTACCTATAAAAAATATTCAGCCATTTTTATTTTTTTCGGACATTCCCCATTGAAATTTGAACAGAAAAGTTATACAGAAAAGTTAAAATTTTCGTTCGAGTATGATAGGTCACCCTGAAATCAACAATTTTGATTTGAATTGATTGATTACAGTGAAGAATGCGTCAGCGTATGTCCTGTGGCATGCGTTAATCCAATGATGCATGCCTCAGCGAAGAGGAAAGCGCCAGACAAAAGCGCACGGGTGTAATCTCAGGCCTTCGTAAGTAGGTACTATTAGGCCGAGATTCTCGGCCATTTTGGCCGAGACCGAGACATAATTTTTGGCCGAGAATGGCTGAGACCGAGACTCGGTCGGACCAATACTGTGATCCATCGCCATTTAAGATCGCCATAGAGAAAATTTTAACCATGGAAAGTAATTTGTATGGAATGTTCAATATTTTACTTTTTACTTTCCATAGCATAATAATAATGAAATTATTCGTTGTTCCATTCCTGTTTTAATTCTAGGACTGAACATCATTCCATTTTTTTTTATTTAATAAGGATACATATAATAGACATTGTTACGACTACAACAGGACTGATGAAACTCCGGCAGGCTGTTTATCTAATTAATATTGTCGCATAGTAAGTTGCAATTTTTCACATACGACCAGGGGCCCTATTTTTGAATCGCTCGGCTGGCGTCAAGCGCTCTTTTCTACTGATTTTCGTTCGACATCCCATTGTTTTGAGTCATAAGTCGAACGAAAATCAATCGAAAAGAGCGCTCGACTGGAGTCGAGCGATTCAAAAATAGGGTCCCAGCGAACTAAAATCTATGGAACAAGCATTGCGCTCAAAAAATGGCACCACACGAAAAGTAGGTACAACTAAGTGGATGGAGCTAAAAATGCTGGCATTAAATCATGAAGCACAAAATAATCGTCTGAGTTGCTCTGTTCACACTGTTCATCCCAGTTCCAGTCTACACCTTTTCGTAATAACCTATGTAATGGTACTAACATAGTACTAAAGTTCCTGATAAATTTAGAAAAGAAATTTACCATACCTATAAAGGAACGTAATTCACTAATATTATTTGGAGCTTCTAGTTTACTTATAGCTTTAATTTTTGATTTGTCCGCTTTGACCCCTTCTTTAGAAACAACATAGCCTAAATAAGTCACTTCATCAACTAAGAAAACACATTTTTCTTTCTTTAGCTTTAACCCACTCTCAGAAAGTCGCTGTAAGACCTGTTCGAGTGCATTTAAATGCTCGTTTTTATTTTTCCCGCCAATTATGACGTCATCGAGAACACTTGCACATTCGGTATACTACCTAATAAATTCGTCATTATGCGTTGGAAAATACCTACACTAGACGACAACCCGTAAACTAACCTATTATACCGAAATAAACCTCGATGAGTATTAATAACCGTGTATTTTTTTGAATCGTCTAGTTCTACCTGGTTGTACGCTCGAGAGAGGTCAATTTTGCTAAAAAACTGTGCCCCGTTCAGGCCTACTAGCACATCTTCAATCTTAGGAAGCGGGTATCGATCGATCAGCAAGGCGGGATTTAGAGTCGCTTTATAATCCGCACAAATCCGCAACGTACCATCTGCCTTAGTCACCGGCACCAGAGGTGAGGCCCAGTCGGAGCAGTCGACGGGCTCGATGACGCCGTCGCGCAGCATAGAATCGAGCTCCGCGTCGATGCGCTCGCGCAGCGCGTACGGCACCGGCCGCGCGCGCTGGAACACCGGCGTCGCCCCCGGGCGCACTCGCAGCGTAGCCTTGCCGCCCTTGTACTGACCCAGTCCGTCGCTGAACAACTCCTTATGTCTGTCGAGAATATTTACAATTCCTTCATTAATTTGCACACAATTCATGTTACTTATTTTATTTTTATTACATGAAAGTAAAGGTATTTTTATTTGTAGCTCCGCTAGCCATTGCCTACCTATCAAAGTCGTAGTACCGTTATTGATAACAAACAATTCCAGCTGTTTTTCCTGCCCCTGGAATCGAACCCGTGGGCAAATTATACCTAATGGTTTTATTTTAGTACCATCATACAATTTTAAAATTGTGTCGTCCTTTTTTAAACACAGATGTGAAAAATAACGTTCGTACGTGCGTACATGGAAAGTAATTTGTATGAAATGTTCAATATTTTACTTTTTACTTTCCATAGCATAATAATAATGAAATTATTCGTTGTTCCATTCCTGTTTTAATTCTAGGAGTGAACATCATTCCATTTTTTTTATTTAATAAGGATACATATAATAGACATTGTTACGACTACAACAGGACTGATGAAACTCCGGCAGGCTGTTTATCTAATTAATATTGTCGCATAGTAAGTTGCAATTTTTCACATACGACCAGCGAACTAAAATCTATGGAACAAGCATTGCGCTCAAAAAATGGCACCACACGAAAAGTAGGTACAACTAAGTGGATGGAGCTAAAAATGCTGGCATTAAATCATGAAGCACAAAATAATCGTCTGAGTTGCTTATTAGCGACCATAATTTGTATACTCATAGATATTTTATACTTAAACGAAAAAATATTATACCCACGTTATTTCTAGTTTTACACTTCCCGATATATAATTATACTCTTTGTTTTACACCATTAATTCTGTACCTTCAGTGAAAACTGATCTAACTCGAGTTGTATCGATTTTGAGTTTATTAGACTATTCAAATCATTGAAAAATTAGCTTTTTTTGTATCTATTCGGCGTATTTATACGACTTATATTAACAGAGATAAGTTTTGTGCATAGTGATATAAGAGCTTATTTTTCTACTTTTTTTTCGGAAAAAAATGTGTATATTAATATATCTCTATTTAAAACAAAGTGTACCGAGAGTATTCTTTTGAAAAAATTGTGTCAATAAATATAACTCGATTTAATACTTTATACACAATTCAATAACAACTGACTTGAATTGTGCGTAGTGATTTATCTAGAATTATATCAATACACACATTTAATTTCACAGTATGCTAGTTTGTGCACATTGATTCAACTCGACTTATAGCACTGAAAATTAAGAAATAATGAATTATAATTTCGTGTTTATCGATATAAATGAAATTAAATCAATAATAACATAAACTTGGAAAAGGTGTTAAATGATATAATTGACTTATATCAAAAAATACAAGTGTACTTAAGTAAAACGTTTGATTATTATTTGTGTTAATTGATATAACTGCCTAAAAAGAGTCCGCGACACGACCAATATGAAGCGAAATGTAAGTTGTATCACTTTCCACAAAGCAGAATGGATTGTGCCATTTAATTTATTATGATCTAAATTGTTATTTTTTGGACAATATCTGACCTATGTTCCTTATAATAAGAGTGAGATTGCTTCGATGCATAAAATGAATTGCATCAATCAATATACACTAACTATTCACTCTGTTGCACATTGTTTTTAGACAAGAAATTAATTAGTATTCGATTTTGGTAGTTAGCATCTTCTTCATCGGCAGTGGGTGTCGTGCGGCTAATATCAATGGTACACGACTACATGATACCCACTGCTGGGTTTAGGCCTCCCCAAGGATCTCCACAACAATCGGTAATGCGCTGCACTGCCCGCACACAGCAGCTTCCTGCGACTTTTATCAAATCGTTGGTCGGAAATGAAGGAAGCGTCATCTCGGTGCGTGGTAACTATTATAGAACCTTTTCACCTCAACGGCCATCGGTTCTTCTCGCTATGTTTCCCACCCACTGCCACTACAGCTGACCTATCCGTCGAGCGATGTTGATTACCTTGGTTACCTTAAGGATCTCCTCATTGCTGATTCGATCATGCAAGGAACCACGTTTCATTGCCATAAGTCATGACTCTCACTGACTACATACACTGACTGGACAAAGACGTCGTTCGTCCTAAGACTGAGGTAGGTTCAACGCAAAGATTTTCCAAAACTTCCCGAATGCTGAAGTTGGATGAGATTTGTGCTCTGGTTCTGTAATCGGTCCGATATGGTGGCATTTTTGTATAAGTAGATACCTCAGCGCCTCAATATACATGTAGTCCATTTGGCACTTCTGGAGAGACTGCAGCACCGCCCAGGTGTCGATTAAATTAAAAGCTTTCTAATGAGAAAGCCTTTGATTGGACCAGGAAAACCAAGCAAAGTGTCAGTTTTTACTATTCGGTCTTCTATACAACCTGCCGCAGAGTGTGGATGTGTGCTAAATCCATTTCAGAAACCAGCTTGGTTCGACAACAAAAACTGAATTTTCCATCGATACTCTGCGCCTTCATGTAATGACGATGATTTCATAATACTTTACAATTTACGAGGCTCTATCTGCACGAATGAGTAGCCATCGTCGTCAAGCTCTAATTTGAATCCATTGAATTATTATTTTTGGCCGACATTGTAGCTCAGGGCATGTAGAATGTATCACCCAATCCTGGATCCACATAAACGAGCACTAGTCAGAGAATGGAAGAGCAATACAATAAAATAAATACAATAATAATATTTTCTTAAAAGTTGACTTTTACTTCTACTCAAAACCTATGATCACACGAGGTATGAACGCGATACCATACCGGGTCAAGTAATAATCGAGCTATTTCGAAGAGTACATTTACTAAGCATTGTGTATAATTTATAACTTTGTTATTATTGATGTTTCTGTATTATTTTTTGGTGGTAGATTCTAGTTCCTACGTTAAACAATTTAGTGAGACAAACAAAAAATAGTATCAAAAGTATCTAGTTTGAACTGAATACTACCACAATGCTCGTAGATCTCGGTAGTGCTTCCCAAAGATTAGGTCTTAGAATGAACATGCATAAGACGAAAAATAAGTTGATTGCCCATGTTGTACAAGCTTCAGTTTATGTTGGGAATATTACACTCGAAGTTGTTGTTCATGACGTATAACTAGGAAGAACAGAAAGTCCAGTTAAGTAATAAGTAAGTCGAACTTCGAGAAAGAGATCTCTCGTCGAATCCAACTTGGATATTCAGCATTCGGGAAGTTTTGAAAAAATCTTCCCGTATAACTTACCTTAATTTCTCAAGACTAAAGTCTATGACCAGTGTGTGATGCCAGTGATGACTTACGGCAGTGAAATGTGAAACAGTGAAACTATGGATTTTTTAAGAAAACCATGCTCGGCCTTTCCCTAAGTAATCGAACCAATAATTGAGTACATTCGAAGAGAACTAAAGTAACCGACATTGCTTGAAGGATTGCTCAGCTGAAGTGGCAGTGGGCGGGACACATAGCGAGGAGAACCGATGGCCGTTGGGATTGAAAGGTTCTGGAATGGCGACCGCACACCAGACGACGCTCCGTGGGTATAGGTCCCCGACAAGGTGGACCTACGATATGGTGAAGGTCGCGGGAAGCCGCTAGATGCAGGTAGTGCAGGACCGATCATTGTGGAGATCCTTTAGGGAGGCTTATACTCAGCAGTGTTAATATTTTATTTATTTTTCACGAATTATATCACTATTCACATAGTAAATGTAGTAGTTATATCGTTAATGATAATAGTTGAAACAATTTCCACATCGATTTTTTTCAAAAAAATTGTGTTAAATGATATAATTAGATTTTTTTAAACGATCCAACGACACAAAACTCTAATTACTCATATTTAGAGTTCGTTTAACAATGTTTCTTCGAAAACTTGAAAAAAAACCTACAATTATACACTAAAAGTAAAGGTAATGTATCATTTTAAACGAAAGCAGATATGCCTGGTGTAATATGATAGAAGTCTTATTATATCAATATACACAAAATAAATAAATGTGTCAAGTGATATAACTGAACATTTTCGTGAATACTGAAAAATCTATAAGACTATTCTCTTTAAATTATACAAGTAAAGAAAGCTAGCATAACTATCTACAGTCTACAAGCACTTATTTCATTTTATCATTCTCAGATGAAGAGTAAGATTTTTTTAAACTTTAAAGTCTATTTCCCAAAAATCATGTTTTTAGAGTTATACCACTTTTCACTGAAGGTACAGAATTTGTCTACACAGGACGTCATTTCTAATAAACTTTCTCTTTCTCTCTTTTCTCTACAATACAAACTGCAATATTTGTAAAAGAACGTTAACGTCAGTCAAAGGGTGCATGGCTGGCCCGACTAAAGCTGAGCGGGTTGTACTTTTTTAGCCCCGTGGTGCCATTTTTAAGCAATATTTGTTTGCAATCACACTTCCATAGATTTTAGTTCGCTGCTGACTATGTCAATTGGGATGTTGACAACTTTTTTTATTTTATATTACATAAATTACCTCTCAAAAAGAGAAACATTGGTAAAATAATTATTTCGCTAGCTTGAAAACTGCCCGAGATATCACAGTGTGAAATGCACACAAATGGACTCGCCCAAAAACGCTCCATACTAACGGCTACTGAGTTATGACGTCACGCCTCAGTAGTTTGTATGCAACGCGTAGGAAATTTGTTTGGCAGCTATATTAAATATTGTGTTTATCAAAATAGTTATTTAGACAAATTTGCTATACATTTTACGAACTAATTAAAGGTATCATTTATTTTAATACATTTTATACTTTTTAAATGGACTTGTCCACCCAACTTTGAAGGGTCATAAAACAAATAATATGCAATATATAAAACCAAGAGGTATACAAGCTACTCTAAAAGTTTAATATGTTTACGATTTTTATTAGTATTTCGTTATTTTATTCATTAGTCAACATCCCAATTGCTACGGTCGCCGGCGCCGGTCGGTAGGTACTCCTATTTTTGTAACACGTTGTTGTACCTCTAACACATGAGTAAAAAAACGTAAACTAACGCAATTCAACTATTTATATCCCACCAAAAACATTTTCATGTATAATGTTGCCAAGACTTCCAAGAACTATTGTTTATCAGAAAGGTTTACATGTAGTGAAATGGCCAAGCCACATATTTTGACTAAGGTGTAGTTTTTGAAGTTAGGGCTTGTAGAGCTATGGCGGTACACCCGATTGCACTAAACTTAAGGATCGCCTAAGTCTTTTCCAAACTACAACACGACCAAATTAAAACGGTGTCATAAACTTAGCCGTCATGTAGCTGTAATTCGCCTAGTTATTTTGATCGAGTTGTAGATGAGAAAAGACTTAGGTGCGATTTAACACAGAGTTAGAAACTTGGCCACTGAATAGATATAAGTACTAGGTACTTGGCTCTACGCGAGGTCTGATCACTTCTTTTTGTACGTAACTATCCATAAAGCTTCGTACAGACTGAGGCGAATTCCGCGCGAAATTCGCGAGTGCGATCACGTAACTCAAAGCGATAGCCATAGCCATAGCCATTGTCAAAGAAATTGCTATGGCAATGGCTATGGCTATGGCTATTGCTTTGAGTTACGTGATCAAAATCTGTCAAAATGAGCGACGCGCGCGATTCGCTCGCGTCAGTCTATCTATACGAAGCTTAAACCGGGAAAGCAAGGTGGGGTCAGAATTGTGGTCTAAAATTTTGTAAAATTCGATCAACATCAACCAGCGTACTTGTACTATTATTTATTTTATTCTGTGGTAGAAGTAATTCATTTAAGCTGTGATATTATTTTACTATTTGACAGTTTCGAATGTGTTATTGCAAAAGCAGAGCTAAAAAAATTTTCGCTGCGCTTAAGAAGACAGAAGAAGACCCTGACCTGCATGTTAAATAAAAAAAAATTTTTGGTGTCAGTCATTGACATGGATTGTAATTTTTTTTTATGTCAGTGATGTCTTCTTCTTCTTCTTCTTATTTTTGTTATGGCAATCTACTTTCCTCTTGGAAATAATTTTTGCCAGTGTCATGTTTTGAATAGTTCAGTATTTCTTAATTTTCTAGTAGATTGTTTCAGTTTACATTAAAATGCGGGTGCATCACATTCCAATGCTGCTTGGAGCATTTGGCAGCAAGTATATCAAGACAGTTTACTCGGTAAGTTTTGCCGAGGTAGCGACCACTACAATAAAATTCTCAGCTTCACACAACCAAGATCGCGCCTATTTCAATTATCCCACATATTGTTCAGATGCGTAGACACTTGTACCACAAAACTGCACCAATTTTAAGACACAATATCCACTATGAATCAATTTGCGAATAATTAAAATAGTCACCGAACTGAACTCGACAAAATCCCGCCAAAAACTCCTTCTTCTTCTTATTTTTATTTTGGCAATCTACTTTCCTCTTGGAAGTAATTTTTGCCAGTGTCAAGTGTTGAATATTTCAGTGATAGATTGTTTCAGTTTACATTAAAATGCGGGTGCATCGCATTCCAATGCTGCTTGGAGCATTTGGCACCAAGTATATCAAGACAGTTTACTTGGTAAGTTCTGCCGAGGTAGCCACCACTACAGTAAAAGTCTCGGCTTCACACAACCAAGATCGCGCCTATTTCAATTATCCCACATATTGTTCAGTTGCGTAGACACTTGCACCACAAAACTGCACCAATTTTAAGACACAATATCCATTATGAATCAATTTGCAAATAATTAAAATAGACACCTAACCGAACTTGACAAATGGCGCCAAAAAACTCTCAGTGATGTCAGTGAAGAAGACCAATAGAGCGTGGGAAAAAGAAGTTAACGGACACGGTCTATTTCACTCACACATTTGCACTTCGTTTTTCGGATCACCTGTTTATTGACATTGTTGTTCTTTGGCATTCTATTTCTATGAGCTAAACAAATTCTGCGTGAGGTTTGCGAGGGTTAGTGCCACGAAAGAAGTACTTAGGTAGTTTTGAAATGAACACAATTTCTTTTTAATGAATATTTTTTTTCGTTGCTTTAACAGTGATTTACTAAGTCTTAAAAATAATTACTAACTATTTTTAAACAGATATATGAATCTGAAAAATCTTTAAATGATTTTTCAGATTCATATTCCTGTTTTTTTCAGACCTCTTAGTATTAAAATTTGCTGAAGTCTCATACAAACTTCCAACACCTAGTTTAAGGGGTTGGGGGGTAAAAGTTCCAAGTTTTATAATTTTTTTGCAGTTTGTGTACTAATACTAGCTTACATACAAAATTTCAGCTTTCTAGGACTTCAGGAAGTACCCTAAGAATTTTGATGATTTATCAGAAAGTTTTGACTAAATCGAGGTTTTTTTAGATATCAATAAAATTCAAAGTTTAAGAGACTACAAACATCATATCCTGAGAATGTTGTGCTTCCCAAACACAAGTTATGAGGGTTAAGCGGTTAGGGGGTTGAAGTCATAAAAAATTTTTTTTTTGTTTAGCTTACATACCAAATTTCTACCCTATCTAAGTTATTCAGAGATGTTTCACAAAACTGGGGTGCAAGACAGTTCTAACAAAACCTGGTTTAATGTTTGTAAACCAATCACAATGCACCTTTTAATCCTTAAACGGTAGGACTAAACGTTAAACTGTCACTCTGAATAAGATTTGCGCTAAAATGGCGTTAGTCCGCAGTTTAACGCCATGTTAACTTTGGCCCTAGTTTAACGAACGCACACTGAATAAGACAGTATGAGTTTTTAAGATCATGACGAAATCGGGGTTTTTTAGATATCCATAAAATCTATACTATAAGAGCAATGCAATTGAAACTTTGTATGTTTCTCAGTATGTTTAATAAGTTTACTACTGACATCATATCCTGAGAATTTTGTTTATCTGGTATACCTACTCCAAACCCAAGTGATGAGGGTTAAGCGGTTGGGCGGTTAAAGTCCAATTTCATAATTTTTTTGTTGTTTGGGTCTTAGTAATAGCTTACATACCAAAAACTTTCTAGGACTTCAGGAAGTACCCTATAAGTTTTGATGATCACGAGTGAGTCAGTGACGAAATCGGGGTTATTTAGATATCAATAAAATCTATATTATAAGAGCTATGCAATTGAAATGATTAAGAGCCCGTGGCGAATTTGCCACTGACTGCCGCTCTCTCGCTCGCACATTTCATGTTTTCTCCAAATATTTGTTTGCTGACTGCTAACCATTTAGATTTATTGCAGATCAAAAAATACTTACTAAATTAAAACCCTATTTTTTATATTCAAAAAACCTGGTTTTCAATGAATTCGGTTTGAATATAAGTCCAGTTTTCGGCTTTCGGTGAAACCGGTTTATGAGCAATCTATCTCTATAAAATACTATACCTACTATTAAAAAAAATCTTTATTTGAACATTTATTAAATAAGAGGAACACACATCAATGTTACATCAATAATAATTTATGTAAGTAGGTAGGTACTTATATTTCAACATGATTTAAACTTTAAACTGTTAAGATTTTGATAAGTTAGTATAATGTAGGTAATAATGTGGCGAGGAAAATATAATTATTACACAAACGATATCACCTAAAATAAAAAGTTTAATTAATTTGATTTTTTCCTACTTAAATTAAGGCTTAGGCAAAATTCATCATAATACAGCCCCTGCCGCTGCGCTATGTTAAATTCTTTTCGCAGGGCAACAATCAATAATTACTTACAATACCTAGACTTAAGTCTAGTGTCCACAAGAAAAAAATTAATCACATCACATCACATGCCACTATTAGCATTGACTTAGCTCATTACGGCATAAAATACATTTACATATACAACATATTTGAAGAAAAACCAATAAAATATGTTTAAAGGAAACTAACTCTCGTATTTACAGACAAGTAAGTTTAAGAAGTATTCTTCTAACACTAAGAAGTATTATATTCACGTGCAATTACTTAATCGTATTTTAAACTAATCTTAAATGCACCAAAACTGCAGTAAAACTAATTGCATGTGAACATAATATTAGAAACATTTGAAAATTACAAGTTTTACTCAATACTTACTCGTCTGTAGATACGACTTGATACGAGAGTTAGTATCTCGTACCTAGCACAGACCACACAACAAATACTGTGGTACCTACCCTAGCCTATTATTATTATGATTACAATTTTGGATGATGGATGACTGAGGACTGAGGAGGTGTCACATAACATTGCCTCATTGCGTAAAATAGGAAATATTTAGGTAAGTAATAGGTTATATCCACCCATAAGGAAGGCCTGTGTGTGACCCAGCATTGGGGACATTAAAAATTGCTGATGGTCAGGTACGTAATAGAATCTAAATTAATTTTGTTTTACTCCGTTCAATAATAGACATCGGGTCATTTTGTTAATAATGTAAGTAAAAATATTATTATAAAACAAGAAAGCTTTGTAAAAGCTCAATTTTTGTAGTCGTTGATAATTTTTGTGAAAAATATCCATTAAGTTTAGTAATATTCTGTGTATTAAGTACTTACCCTGTCAAAAAGAACATACCTGTAAGCTTCTAAGTAGATATCTAAAATATAACTAAATTGATCTCCAAAATTTTTACAATATACTAGGTAATTTGAATCGGAAATATCATACTTACATAAAAGCTACAATAAAATATAGGTATTTAATATTGTTCACACTTATTTACTTATCAGTTTAAATATGTACCTAGGTATCTAAAATTGATTGATTGGTAACTATAACTTGAGATTACTTTTTTAATGAATAATATAAAATTGTAGAGTCATCAAAAATAGGGATTAAAAATAAAATCAGATTTTAGATAAATAGGTATTTACAGAGGTTGCTTATTAAATAATTGATAAACGAATTGACAGATTTTAACGTTCTATTAAAACTTTTAAAATAATTAAAACAATAATATAAGTAATTTCGTTTTTTTAAAACTAGCTGACAAGCCACTTTTTAATTGCCCACCTACGACTTGAATTTGTCATCATTAATTTCACGAATTGTTTGGTATCATATCATATTTACTTAGTATTTTGGCACCATGAGCATTTATATTAATAAAATATATGAGCACCTAATTAAAGTATGTTAATACTATAATAATAAATTGCAAACACCTAAATTTTGATATTTAGGTGTCGTCTTCTTGAGAATACGCTTATTATACTCGTATGTAAATAAATCCACAGAAACTAGTATATTTTTTTTGCATAATAAAAAGGTAATTAATTAACCTTTTTTACCAGCAACGGGACAGGTGACGATAAGGCCGAGAGGCGAGGGTAAAAGCGCACTACACAACTTCCTACGTTTTCTTCAACCATCAATAATTTATTATATCTATGATTCTACCTTTTACAGAAATTCTACCGATTCTAGGTAGCATTGGAAATGAATGAAGTACCTACACACTACCAATATTAATTTCCAATACCATTAAGAAGATAATTAAGTATAATCTGTCCACTAAGTACAACTTTTACACAGAAATATTTGATTGGTAACATTATAACTATTTAAACCTTTTAAATCAAAAACATTAATCTCAAACCTTTTTCGAAATGTGTAAGGGCATAACAATAATTTATTCTTATGGTAAGGGCTACATTACATTTATTAAGCAAAGTGGTCCCGGAAGTTCACTTAAAATTTCAGGAAGAAGAAACTATAATTGAATTGTGTTGACTAAATAATTAAAAATTCCAAAATTCAGTTAGATTCGATATCTCAAATGGTGTTTGGGACGTTAGTACTATTATGTTCTGTGGTATTTGGGTTTGATGCTTGGACGAATTAAGTTTGATGACGATTACAAATAATGACGTAAATGAAATGAATTCTAACAAATCCGCTTAGAATTAAAAAGCTACTTCGTAACCGAGCTGAGGGGCTACTCAAATGGCCACTTTTCTATTCATTCGATAACATAAAAATAATAAAAATGAAAATAAGCCATAAACTCCAAAATTACGTGTCGAAGGCTTGTCAATTCCATGCAATGTCTGTGTACGTAAACTTGCGACACGTGACTTGATCGTCTAATTGCTTATTTTTTATGTTTTAAGTTAGCGAAGGAATAGAAAAGTGGCTATTTGAGTAGGGGGGGCTGGTGTCACTTTGGTTGGTTTTTTTCTGTTTAGCGGCGTGATCGTTGACGTGTCATGTGGTCGTTGTAGCAAGCGGCGCAGGGTTGGCGCGCCAGCCGGGCGCTGCGCCGGCGCCGCGGTCAGAGGCCGTCCGACGTGGACACAGGGATCGCCTCGCGGTCTTCCTCCATCATGTTGTTGTTCTGCTCCTGTTCACGACTCAATACAAAAGAAGGCTCGACGTTCTCGTCATCGGCGGTGAAGCTGAAACAAGACATTCAAACTGTTACAAACTGAATGTCGCGAACCCGATTGATTGCTCCAACCATAGTAACGTAATTTTATTGCGAAATGTGCTGGAGACGAGTCTTAACTGACGAAACTTTTTTACAGAGGAAATGGCACCTGTAAAAAAACTGAAGAGTTTTTATCGCAATGCAACATGCAACATAGAGTCCCATTTGTAGAAGACAAAAAAACGAAGAAAAAATGCAATTTATTACGAAGTTTCGTAAAAAATACACAATAACCAATATTTTCAACTACATTTTTTTTACTTTAAACAAATTGTACTAGTATACAATAAAACAAAATGTAAATATGGCACGAAGACGTGATGCGATGTGTGACTTCATGAAAACATTGGTACCAAAATGACACGCTTACGGAGTAGAATATCTGTTCGTCTTCCGTTACCTTGCTAGAAGGAAGCAAAAAAGAGAAAATTCCTACGTTTCCTTTCCGTGAGCTCTTGCAAATACCTACGTACATCGCGCACATTACCTACCTAGATAGATACAATCAGCAACACGTCAAACTATACAAAACTGTAAAAAATCTCTGCTTAAAATATCGCATTATAAGTGTCGTTGATGTTCATAAGAATATATTTCAATAAATTAATTATTTTCTTATCGCCTCGCCTGTTTTTAAGAAAAATGTAGGGTGAACAAAGTATTTCTTTTGAAAGTACCTAATCGATTTTAATACACAAAACTGCCACACACTACTTAGGGCACGAGTACAAATCGACTAATTATGTACTTTAAATTGTAATTTAACACTCACTGATATCGTGGATTTTCCCCCCTCATTGTGCAAATAGCGTTGGTCAGGGCCTTCACGTAGTTTTTGGCAAGAGTTAACGTCTCAATCTTTGACAAACTCCTGTTGTCCTTCTTCACGTGGGGTATTACCCGCCGCAGTTCCTGGAATTATACAAAAATAATATTTAATTACACTCACTTGTTATTACTGCTTCGCGTAAGTAATTATTTTTGTGTCGAATAAACTTTTATTTATTCTATGAAAAAACACTCAAAAACGTGTTCTTCTTTAATATGCTTAAAGTTATCTACGAATCGTTATAGAGATAGAAAGTGTCCATCGTTCTGGCAGCGCCACGGTCTCCGATTTGCGTGAAAAAAATTCACCATATAGGCCGATTTTTTTCCAGTCGGGAAAAAATAGGTTTGATTTTTTCCCTCCACTGGATCCGAAGATATACGAGGTTTTTTGTGGCGCTGCCAGGACGACGTCGTCGCGACGTCGTCGCGCCACGGCTATATCTCATTAATTACAAAAGCTAGAATAAATCTGATTACACACAGATTTTTGGCTTTTTTTTCCATTTCACACAAGCTAACATCCACCCGTGAATGTCAACAGATTCAGGAGTAATCGTGGGTCATTCGTGGCGCTGCCAGAACGACGTCGTTCTGGCAGCGCCACGGCTGAATCTCAGCAATTTGATTTTTCACCTGGAAACGGTGTGGGTATATATTTAATACCTTTGTCATAAGACACGGAAAAAAAAGAATTTCTACATTTCATCGTTGATTAAGGATTTTATAGGCATCGAGAAATTATAACCTCAAAAAAATTTTTTTCGCTCTAACGCCTTTAATTGATGTATTAAATAACATTCGCGCATTCCCATATCTTTTTTATTAAGGGAAAAAAATAAACCACCATCGCAGCATTAGCCGTTCCAGAGAAATCATAGGTTTAGATTTGGTTCATACATTAGGCATCGTTCTGGCAGCGCCACACCCAGTGCAGCATGATCCAGGGCACCTGTCGCCAAACTGAGTATGCCAATATTTAGTACCACCATAGCGAACACGGAAAAAAATCTGATAACGTGTATAACACAGCTACTTTTCGAGAAATAAGCCTTTGATTCAATATGCCATACAATTGGTACATTTGAGTAGAAAAGTTTTAAATTGCTTTTTATTTTAGCATTTTAAGTATCCGATCCGGTGCCCAAAACCAATTAGATGTTGCCATTGCCAGCGAAGTGAAGTAGCCCAAAAATCGCGCAAAAAATTTGTGAAGTCGCCCAATTTGAGACTATCGCAAAATACGAAAAACTAGTCGCAATTTCGGTCGTGAGGTAGCCCAAACAGCATCAGACGTGCGTGACTTATGTATGACATTTAATTGACAGCTTCACAGCTTACTAAGTTAACGCCTCATTCACACTTTCCCGCTTGACTAGCCAGCTGTTGCCCGCTTTCAAGCATGCCTGCCGCTTTCATCACAAATGCATTTTTATTTTTATTTTTTTTACTTTTCATGTTTGTTGGTGTTTGGTAGCCTTATAAAGCCGGATATTAAGAATAAGAATAAGAATATTTTATTTTGCAAGCATTCACAGTACAAAAAGTTGTAAAAATAAAATGGCTTGTGCTCATGTGATGCACCAGATACTGGCATGCAAACAGTTCAGATAGAATGACGCTAATTTTACAATATCAAAAATGGTTAGTTTATTAGTAGAAAACAATTACTGATAAAATAATGTCAAGTCAGTAAGCAAAGTATGCAAAGTCAATGAAATGGAAGCAAAGCTATATCAAAAAAAAAAAAACAAAAACAATGTCATGGTAAATAATAAGATAATGTCAAAGCGAATTGTCAAGTTAGCGTGTTAGTAATACAAACAAAGTCAAACAAAAATTAAATTAAATTAAAATTCTAACAATTTACAATAATCAAAATTTCATATTCAAGAATTCATTAATGGTATATATACATTGGTCACATCACACAACAAATTAAACAATTTATTTTTAAATTTATTTAGTGGTAAATCTGTGATAGCTGCAGGCAAAGCATTATATAGTTTTATGGCCATATTATAGCAATTTTTGGCAAAGCAGGTAGTTATATGTAAAGGCGTAACTAGACGATTAGGGTATCCTGTTCTGAAATTGCATACTTCATGATTTTTTTTAAATAAATTCGAATTTTTCTTTACATTGTAGATATAGAGACCACCAAACTGAACAACTTTTACTATGGAACCAACTCTGAAATCGCGAAAAAAAATCTGCTGTTTCATACAAAAATTAATAAACGAAATATCCCTATCTACCATTTTCGGCTTTATAAGGCTATTACCAAACACCATGTATAGTAAAAACTGGTTCTGGGCACCAGATCGGATACTTAAAATGCTAAAATAAAAATCAATTTTAAACTTTTCTACTCAAATGAACCAATTGTATGGCATATTGAATCAAAGGCTTATTTCTCGGAAAGTAGCTGTGTTATACACGTTATCAGATTTTTTCCGTGTTCGCTATGGTGGTACTAAATATTGGCATACTCAGTTTGGCGACAGGTGCCCTGGATCATGCTGCACTGGGTGTGGCGCTGCCAGAACGATGCCTAATGTATGAACCAAATCTAAACCTATGATTTCTCTGGAACGGCTAATGCTGCGATGGTGGTTTATTTTTTTCCCTTAATAAAAAAGATATGGGAATGCGCGAATGTTATTTAATACATCAATTAAAGGCGTTAGAGCAAAAAAAAAATTTTTTTGAGGTTATAATTTCTCGATGCCTATAAAATCCTTAATCCGCGATGAAATGTAGAAATTCATTTTTTTCCGTGCCTTATGACGAAGGTATTAAATATATACCCACACCGTTTCCAGGATAAAAATCAAATTGCTGAGATTCAGCCGTGGCGCTGCCAGAACGACGTCGTTCTGGCAGCGCCACGAATGACCCACGATTACTCCTGAATCTGTTGACATTCACGGGTGGATGTTAGCTTGTGTGAAATGGAAAAAAAAGCCAAAAATCTGTGTGTAATCAGATTTATTCTAGCTTTTGTAATTAATGAGATATAGCCGTGGCGCTGCCAGGACGACGTCGTCCTGGCAGCGCCACAAAAAACCTCGTATATCTTCGGATCCAGTGGAGGGAAAAAATCAAACCTATTTTTTCCCGACTGGCAAAAAATCGGCCTACATGGTGAATTTTTTTCACGCAAATCGGAGACCGTGGCGCTGCCAGAACAATGGACACAGATAGAAAAATATATTTTTTATAAGTAGGAATATAAGCTTCCTTAGTAATAGAAAAAGCTACATCATTTTCAGTTGCGTGAAAAAATTTAAAATAAATTAAAGTAACTTCGTCTTCACAAATGTACGAAAGTAACAACAGAATGGATATTATACTTTAGCCACCACCTGCCACAACCACAACACGTATTAAAAAAGAAAAGTTTTGACATTTTGTATCGAAACTTTTTTTTAATACCATGCTGTGGTTGTAGCCAAGGAGGTTAATACCGAAGAGATGTATGTACTACATCCATGGGTTGTGGCGGATGGTGGCTAAGGTACGAGTATAAGGGTAGTTCTTCGGAAAAGTGTTTGTTGCCGACCAGCACCAGCTACAGCCTTTTTGGATTTCTCTTTGGTCTGCCTTCTAAATTCTAAATTTCTGTGACGTCATTTTTGGTAAAACAAATGCTTGTAATGTGGTCAATAAACTTCTTACGGAAAAGAACGTGTTTGTGAGTTTTCGTGCCTTATCCTCAACAGTGTTCTCCGTGTAATTTCCACCGAATTTTTGAAATCACTATATTCAAGTGAAATACACAAAAATTTGTAAAGAAGTTTGTAAATAAACTATCATAGAACCTATCATCAATCGGTACATGTGAATTTTCGATACATTATGTAATTAGCGAGCAATAAATTAAATATAATGAAGGCGCTACTGTGAGGGCACTAATCGCCTTAAGAAATCGATATCGTACTATGATTTTGGATCGGACATTTTGGGAACGGATACTTTGGGAAACGAATCAAACGTTCCGAAAGGATCGTATCTTCTCCGCCTATAATCAGTTACATCAACGCCCGGAAAATGAGACACAATAGATTTTCTGTAAAATTTCTTTTAGAATTTCTTTGTTAGATTTCTTTCAGCGTGAGAAGATAATATCGTAACATAAGTAATGTACTTATTATTTAATTACTATTTAAATGTATTTGGCTTTTCTGCTTTCACTGCACTCTAGTTAAATCGTGTTCACTCGCGCCTATTTATTTAAAACTCGCGAAAGCAGTTTATTAGACCATTCAGATACGGTTACATACTTGCAAGTATGTTTTTTGATTAAATAATCAAAGGTACGTTGCTTTAATTATTCATAGTGGATGTTATTAACTTATATGCATTTGCTAATGGATTCATGTACTTAAATACTAAGCGGCCTCGAATTTGCATGATTGCGCAAAAATGTGCTACAACGTAACCAGCTTTTTCTTATATCGACTAATTATAGTCAGAAAGGTGAATTTGAATTTATTCAAACTGATGAAAAGATGTTACATCTTAAAAGTTGTAAGTAAGTTCATCATTAAAATCACAATTAGAAACAGTTACGGTGCAATTTTTTTAAGAATTCTACGTCTGTGCCTGTAGAAGTACCAGTATTACGCACGTTCAACTCCTGAGGATGCTCCGGGTTGGGGCGAAACACGTAGTCTAATTGGTGAAGGTGCAAGGTGTATTGCTGTCTGGCTAAATGCAGGTATTGTGCCAGTGCACAATACCACCACAAAATATCTAGTCCAATCAACGGGGCTTATGCAACCCGAATAATTCTTCCGTCTATGAAATTTGGCATGTGATGAAGTTAGGTAATACAGATTACAGATGAACAATAATCCAATAAATTTTGTTACGAGAAGTTAGGTATTTTTACCTAAACATGAAAATCGCTTATATCTCTCTGTGAATATTTCCTCGGGCTAAAATACTTTTTGTATACGTACTTGTGTATTAGTTAGAATAAGTATGTAAAAGAATCCAATATTTTTTCGATTTCGGAGATACTCCAAATTTAAATTTAAATATTTTTCAATATATATTTTCTTGATAAAAATATCTGCTGATTATTATTTTTAATATGTTTTTATATCCTTAAATATATAGCTTTGTTCAGTAAGTCAATTAATTTTCTTCTTTAATCATATTTTTTTTATTTTTTGGTCTTACGAGGTAATGTGAAAAATAGTCGGTCCATTTTCATACATTTATGTATAAATATGATTAAAGAAGAAAATTTGTTGGCCTACTGAACAAATCTATATATTAAGGGTATAAAAACATATTAAAAAATAATAATCAGCAGATATTTTTATCAAGAAAAGATATATTGAAAAATATTAAAATTTAAATTTGGAGTATCTCCGAAATCGAAAAAATATTGGATTCTTTTACATACTTATTCTAACTAATACACAAATACGTATACAGAAAGTATTTTAGCCCGAGGAAATATTCACAGAGAGATATAAGCAATTTTCATGTTTAGGTAAAAATACCTAACTTCTCGTAACAAATTTTATTGGCTTATTGTTCATCTGTAATCTGTGTTACCTAACTTCATCACATGCCAAATTTTATAGACGGGAGAATTTTTCGGAAGTCTCCATACAACAAATATGCTCATTGATTGGACTAATCAGTATATTTTGTTGTGTGCATGTGCATTTTTTTGCGGGCGGGCGTGCGGTGCATCTTGCGTATTGTTTGCGGAAGAAAGCTACATATAAGTATTTCTTTTTCAAAGTGTACCAGTATCGGTATTAACGTGGTATTAACCTGTGTTTAGCAACCATCGTGAATTCAAAAGCTTTTTACCTCAAATGCGCGGTTAAGGGAGTGCATTCTCATGCGCTCTCGTTCGTTGCTCTCCAGCCGTCGTATATTGCGCTCGCGCGCGGACACGGCGCAACGTCGCCGGCGCCCGGGGCCGGTGCTGGAGACGGCGCCGGCGGTCGCGGCGGGCGGGGACCCGGACGGCGTCCGTCTCGGCCGGGACCCTCGGCGAGGCTGCTCATCGCTGCCGCTGCTGCCGCTACCACTATCATAGAAATCTGGAATTTGAATATTCAATTATTAGTATACTCAGGTGCGGTCGCAGCCTAAAATTTTGAAGGGGGTCACTAATAATAACACAATAATTGCTTTTTTATTTTATAATTTTTTTAGAAGATTTTTTTCTATTTGACGTGTACGTTTTGTGGGGGGGAGGGGGGTCATGTCCTCTATGCGCCTGACTATATCTCACAGACTAAATTGATCAGGGGTAGGGGTATGATGTTAATAACTTAAAAGATCGTCCCAACTTAGGTTGGGAATTTGTTCTCTTGCTCAACTAGTAACGTAATGAATGACACTAGCTAGCAATTGTAGGTAAGTAAAAAATATTTTTTCTAAATCTTAATAACCGACAACTATGTTTTTTTAATACATAGTAATGAATTGAAGTCATTTTTAATTAATTATTTATGGATATGGTCACCTCAGATTACTAATTGAAGATTAAAAGAAGTTCTTATTGTTGATATTATTTATTAGAAATATGATTTCAGCAATGCATGAATGCATCATATCGATATTGATGACGGCCACATATCACGTAACGTTACATAAAAGAAAATTACCTAAACCAACGTCAAAACTGTATTCCGACCGGTGAAACCATGAACGTTGTACGTATCGTACCGTAGTACGTGAGGCTCTCTGACGGATAGCAACATCATGTATACGTCACCCGCGCCGCTTCACAGTTCCGTCCCGTCACGAATTTTAAGCAACGGCGTGCTAGACGGGCGAACGTTTTTGTGCAACTCTCAGCTTCGAAACTCAGTTACGTGACGCCGCCGCACGCTTGATAAGCTACTTTGCGTAAGCGCAAGTGCAGACTAATCGATTTGAATGCACGGCTACGGATGATTTTCGCAATACGCTTATCTGCTTCGTGCCTATTGATATATTCAACGAAAATAATTTAATTAAAGTCGGAACTAGTATGCTAGATTTAATTATTTACCTACCTATTTATTTTTCTATATCCTCTTGAATTTTAATTCTTCTATATTTTAATAGGTTCATAATATAATACCTACATGTTATACATAACATTTAATAGTCAATTAATTTAATATTTGAAACAAAACATAACACGTACTTTGGTGTAAATATTTCTGTCGCAGATTTTCTAAGACTTCTTCATGTATTTCATTATATATTGCATGAAAGTATGTAAGTAATCAAGTATGTTGAAGTTGCCTTCATTAGCTGCTTCAAATGGAAAGGAAATCAAATTAAAAAAAAATGAGTGAAATGTCGAAACTTACCACCAGCGGGCTCTATTTTAACGTCGACATCAATATCACTCTTAAAGTATTCGGAAGTCTCGTCGTAAAACACCATGGCTTTGCCCGGCGACTCAGCTTCAGAGCCACCTTCCCCACTGGCCCACTGGGGCATTTTATGTCCTGAAATAAATATAAAGAAATGTTAAAAAAATGTTATGCCTCTCTTCAAACTTGGTAATACGAAGACGAACAAATCTCAAAAATATCTTTATTGAATGGCAATACTGACAAGCAAAGTAGATTTTGTATTGCCAAAATTAAGTAATCCAACTTCCTTTCAGAGTTCATGGTTTCTCGAGTTTATTAGTTTCTTGGGTCTCGATAATTTTCGAGGCTAATTCCTCGGGTCTTCTCGGGTTGTCGAGAAATTTACATTCGTCACAAAATTAAAAATGTGTAACTAAAAAATATCTTATTTCAACACAACAAATTAAGTGGTTTTCCTGAGAAATAAAAGTATCAAAATAATAATAAAACTCATAAAATTAGCTTCTCTCAAACAAAATAAAAAAAATAAAATTTAAACATTAAAACGTTAATATTACGCTGACCTATAATTACAATCACAGCACCGGCCACAGCAATTTTTGACCGGTTAATTAGGAAAGAAATAAACTTAAAACTTTGCAAGATTAATAAAAAGACATTGGAAATCACACACAACGTTCTAAATAACATACTTATTAATTTCATTTAACATATGTTAGCATGTTATAGATTAAGAAAGACCTTAGAGTTAAGTTAGAAAACAAAAGCTTGGAAAAATAAACAGTATATTTTTTACGCAACTAAGCTCGCGTGTTGTTCTAGAAGTTCTAGGAAATATATTATCTAAGTAGTATAGTATCGTTAGTTAGGTATTTTAAGTGTATTTTTTAGTAGGAAGGGTTCATTCCTGGAAATTCCCGAGCCAAAAATTCCCGGGAATGAACCCTTCCAACTAAAAAATAACTGATTAAACTGTGTAAAATGGATAAATAAGCGTTTTCAAAATACGAAATATAGTAAGTTACAAATAAATATCCATGAAAAGTTGAAAACCTTTATGTTAATCTGACGCACTCTCTTTGATAACGGTGAATTTTACGTTTTTTTGATTTGCGTGTCGGTCAATCTAATGAACAATTCAAATCTATCGATGGAAAATAGCAAAAACTTACAAAAATATAGTTATACAACAGATTTATTCTTTCTTATTATATGATTCAGCATGTTTAAAATTAGGATTTACTTAGATTAAATTAAAGGTTTGAGACCTATTTATTGAAAGCAGCGTCCGCCCGCGACTTCGTCTGCGTGGAAAGATTTTGCTATCCCTCGGGAACAATACTTTTTTCTGGATGAAAAGTACCCTGTCTACAGCATTTTCAAAATGTTTTCACAAGCATATCAATTTTGATTAAAAAGTCAATAAACTTTTTACATAAGGTTTTTTTTTAATAACATCATAATATACTGCCCAAATTACAATGTTTTTATCACAATTGGCTTTGATAACTTTTTGAACATGACTGGAAATCTCAAAACCATTTCGAGGAATAAGCTTTCGGTACAGTGTCTACTAATTAAATTTAAAAATAATTCTATATTTTTAAAGATATTTATAATATTCAATAAAAAGCTTTAACCTTCAAATGACCTTCATATGACGTCATCACATACAGATCCCCCAGCCATAATAAAAAAAGAAAAAAGGGCAAAGACAATTTTGACAATGAACTTAGCATTAGGGATGGTGGAAGGTGGAAGTGAAAAAATATCGATATAGGTAATATTTCTCAGAAAAAAATGAGATGAAATGGAATGATGACTAAGTAATGAATTCTAATTTTAAGGTATTGTAAAACATAAAAAATAGCAAAATAAACCCCTACGCAAAATTTTGGCTTGATTTGACGAATTTTACGATGATTTTTAAGACTCAAAAGTAGGAAAAAATCAAAATGCTCCAGTGACAAAATAGTGTCGACTATTAGAATCCATACGTAATTAAAAAAAAATGTTTTGGAAAAATTATTGTAAAAACATCTATCGATATATCAGAGTATATCGATGAACTTATCTCGTAATTTTTTCCACATCCCTACTATTAAATGTTTGTAAATAGAAATAAAGTATGCATATATTTTCACAATGTTTATTATGTTATCCTGCAAATTTATCAGTCCACAAGCAATCGTTACAATTTCATCCATGTAGCCTTCATCCAAAATAGACACAATACATACAATACATTTCGCAATTTGGGTAGATTGGGCGTGTCAGTTTTTACAAAGTTTTTCAGCTGAGTTTCCACTGGTAAGCTTTTTTATTATAATTTTACCACCTCAAAAATTATTGCGGCAAATTAAGAAGGTAGGTTAGAACCGTCACAACTGGATTAAATGAATAAAATAGAAGAAATATTAACTATCACTTATTTGTTTACAAACAACCATAAAGTCATTATGACAGGTAATGACACTTGGCCGTTCTTTTTCTATAAGTATATGGCAAAGGTTTTCCTTCTTAAACTTTCATGCCACTAATGACGTCATTCCGGTTGACCATATCCACTCGATAAATATATTTATAAAAAAATAAATACGGGACCAAATGTTAAAATATTCAAATTAGTTCCTTAAATTGGCCTAATCTGTAGTAAAAAAAAAATAAAAAAAATACCTTTTATTTTTTTACCAAAGCCAATTTGGTTGGTTAAGGAATTTCCTTTCATCTGCTTTGTTGTGATGTGGCCACATTAAAAATCTACGTTTAGGTCAATGATAATATTATTATTCGAAGATAATCCTATTTGGATATATCTAAGGCTTGGTAGGCGTGTTCGCCCGGGCGCCGCCGGGCCGCCGACGCTCGACGTCCGTCCGCGCGGCGCCACCAATCTAACGATGCCTACCTACCCCGCTGATCGCTCTCCATCCACATACACCCGACGTCAGAAAAGTCGCACCTCTTCAAAAATAAGTATAGACTTGGCCACCTTCTATACTACTGCTAGCTAACGTTTTATTGTGTAAATCTATTGAAAGTACATTTAATGAGCTCTGAAGTTGATCCAATATTGCTAAAAAATGAGGCAATGTAATGTTGCTCGGAAACTGAATCTTAGTAATTGATTCCGTTCGACGAGTATTCCAACGGTTTCTAGAGACTGTTGGCTATGTCCGAAGGGGCAGAAGTATACAACACACCATTAAATTAAATAAGATTAAATTAACCTTGAAGATTTTCTTTAAAAGGTGCGATTTTTCTGACGCCGAGTGTATTTAAAACACTGACTCTAACATCTGATCAAATTCATTAGGTTGCAAATCGAACTAAAACTTTCTTTTTGGTTGCTGTAAATAATGTTCTTTCTATTTAATAAAATCCTGCACAATTAAACAACTTTTTCATCCTCTTTTGATAGTTTTTCAAATTTTCTTCTTTGATATGGTTTTCTTGCATCTATTGTTTGTCCCTGTAAAAGGATTTAATGACACTAACGAGTTTAATCAAAAAGGGTTTTTTTACTTGTCTCTCACTGTCATCGCCGACATCCACTTAGAAACTCACACACTCCCATTCACATGAGACTCAAATTAAAATTATATCTTCCCGAAGTTTTGAGTATACTCTCACATTGGTTTGCAGTTTGCACAGCAAAATTCTCATTATGCTACGGACTACGGTGCTACGGGGTGAATGCCACGTCAACATTTCGTAGCACGACTACGATAAACTACGATTAATCGTTACGAACGAAGTTAACTTCGTTTTTCCAAATTCACGAGTACAGACTTAGTTTATTCATTTGTAGACATTAAGGTTTTGTTGTTAAATTAAATAAAGTGTATTTGTTACTACAATGTTTTATTTTTACTGTGGATATTTTGATCCCTCTGAATATTTAGACTATTAATGCTCTAGTCGTATATATTTATTAATTAACCTATTCATTTAGGTATTAAAAACAGTCTCCTTGTATAATATTAGGGGTCTCAAAACTTGGTGTGTATGCAGGGCTGTGTGTAAAACACCAACAACCTCTCAGGAGTTTAGTAACTTCATAAACAATAACATTTTGTTCTAAGACTTTCCCAAAAACAGAAAATAAAAATTACAAACTCCTTCAAACATCAGCTGTTCGGACATTTAATTTTGTAGGCAATGTCCATCAGCCATTTTTAGGGTTCCGTAGCCTAAATGGCAAAAAACGGAACCCTTATAGATTCGTCATGTCTGTCTGTCTGTCTGTCTGTCTGTCTGTCTGTCTGTCCGTATGTCACAGCCACTTTATTCCGAAAGTATTGAGACTACATAGTTGAAACTTGGTAGGTAGATGTATTCTGTTAACCGCTTAACGAATTTAATACAAAAATAAGAAAAATAAAAGATAAAGGGGGGCTCCCCATACATGGAACTGAAACTGAAAAAATTTTTTTTCTTCAATCCAACACGTGTTGGGTGTCTATAGATAGGTCTTTAAAAATGACATTGAGGTTCCTAAGACAACTTTTTCTCAAAGTCAACCGTTTGAAAGATATTCACCGCCAAAGTGGTAAAATGTGTGTCCCCCCCCTTTAACTTTTGAAATTGGAGAGTGAAAAATAAAAAAAAAATATATGCTGTAGATCTTAATAAACACTTTCAACCAAAATTGGTTTGAACGAGATATAGTAAATAGTTTTTGAGATATAGCACATTTTCCAAAACCGCAAATATAATTTTGTCATTCATACCAACACTGTGAAAAACAAAGTTATTTTTACAGACGAAAAATTATAGGTGGTATTAAATATGGTACAGTATAAGGTAACTACGGAACCCTATGGCGCGTGGCCCGACACGCACTTGGCCGGTTTTTTAATGTCCCCACTGCTGGGGCACAGGCCTTCCTTATGGGTGGATAAGGAGGACGGGGGTCATCCCATCACGCGGGCCCAATACGAATTGGTGGGTGTTGTAGGAAATGATAGTATTGTAATACGTATCATTGTTTGTACGTATGAAAAGTCGATTTTTTATCTGTTTTTGGAAAAGTTATAAAACAAAATAATATGTTGCTGTTTATGATGTTTTAGTACATTATGAAACAAGTTAGCTTAGGTTGCTCATTGCACACAAGGCTGTGGGTTGCAGCCCGAGCCGCAGGCGAGGGCGTAACTCAGTCGAGTGTGCAATGAGCAAAAGCTCACGAGTTTCATACGACGTTTTTCAACACATTTGCGAGGAAAATACAAAGTAATTTATCACACAGCAACAAATACCACAAAAACAAAATATGACAATTTAAAAGAAAAAGGCTCGTAGTCTTTTTTTGTTTTTTTCACACGCCCAATGCAAGAATATTTTGCGAACAAAGGTGTGAGTGAGCATACAGCCTACTTCAAAATTATAATTTTAAGTGATAAAATGCAAATATTTTAATATTTTATATCAAAATATTGTGAATTATGAATAATTTGATAAATAAATATTTGTTTGACTTAATTAAGGACTTACACATTTATTTATTTCAAAAATGAATATGAATTTTCAGCGGCATAAAACCTGTTTGTTGTTACTAAAAAAAAAAATAACTGTATTACGCGGTTAAATTGGGAATGCTCTGTTTACTCGCATAGAACTTGCAGTAAGGTACTAATTTAACTTTAAAGGGATAATTCTATTACAACCTAGTGTTTTATATAGTATTGCACGCGTTTGTTATAGCTCGGTTTATGGCCCTAAAAGCGATGTATTAGGGCTCACTTTACGAGCAAGTGTGTTGAAAAATCTATTGCTGCGAGGTTGTTGATGTTTTACAAATAACCCTGTAAGTATATAAAAAAATAAGAATTCGTCAATTAGTGCGACACATAGAAGTTGTTTTACGTGTGATTTGCACTTTCGAATACATAATAAATACCTACTTATAACGTGTACATTTATGAGATACCGTTTGGATTTTTGCACTTTTCAATTTAAGTTTTAATTCTATTACTTTTGTTTTGATTTTGGAATATGTAAAATCCTACTAGGCCTATAATATTATAAATGTGAAAATTTGTGGGTTTGGATGTTTGTTTCTCAATCACCCAAAAACTACTGAGCGGATTTAGTTGTAATTTGGCACACAGATAGGAAATAGCCTAGATTAAAACAGGATACTTTTAATCCCGATATTCCCACGGGAACCACGCGGGTGAAACCGCGGGCGGCTAGTAGACTAATAAATAGAGGTTTTGGTCAAGGCCAAAACATGAATGGAAACTTTCTATTTTCTCGATAGAAAAAATCCAAACTTAATGCTTTTTATTCTATTTTTGCAGTACTGTAAGCAAACGTACTAATTTTTTGAACTGAAATTAGGTTCATAAGATAAATAACAAACAAATTCAAGGTTCTGATCAAACCATTTGTATCAAAAATTATTTAAGTGTTTAATAAATCAACTATTTTCAGTATGTCGGTTACGTTACGTTATTTAGGCACGCGTGCGCTATTGTTGTCCCTTTCTTTGCACTGGGAAACTTTATTTACCTCTTTTTTTGAACCGGAATTTCAGACGGCCGTGGGCATAGATAATACACTATATAATTCATGGGCCTTCATTGAGATCTGTTCTGTGCTTGAGCGCTTAAAAAATAATGAAACCTCACGGACGTTTGGCGCGCATTTCAAACTTTACGAATGAAGGCCGAATGTCATTGCGGGGTAAGGGCGGTGAGTGGGCGGGGCCGTTTATTTTTTTTTCACGAAAAATTAAAATCCTATAACCATCCTATACACTGACGTCCATTATACAAAGTACGCTGGACAGTCTATTGTCATGAAATGACAGCAATTGTCATGAAATGACAACCATACTCATACAGCCATTCTGGTAGCGGTTACGACTTAGAGTGCACACATTTGTGTCGAAACATATTTTTTCAGTAACTTTGTTCCGTCACAATGAGTAGCCGTGTCGACCGTTGTTCCGTCGCCGTTTCGAAAAGTGGGGACGATTTGTAACATTTGGTAACAGTAACTTTTAGTCGCACTGCGCTGTCGCCGCGTTGTCACATCGCGACGTATTTGTGCTCACTTCTATCAGGAAGTCATTCATTCATTCGTTCAGCAATTCCTTTGACTCGTGAAGTGACAAATATGGTGACATGAACTATTAATTAAAATAAAAGGTAGCGCCCTCTTTCCTTTCCAGGCAAGTAATATTTATAAACAGTTTTTGTTCAATATTGTTTTTATTAATGCTCAAATCGTAATGGGAAAAAAATTTGACTGTGTAATTTCATCAAATAGAATTAAATTTACTAACGCGCCACAATATTATCACAATTTTAGTATTTTGGTGGTAAGTAAACATTATTTATTTGTACACACCGAGTGCTCAAATGCTTTTAATTATTCATAACATAATATTTAATATCAAAACAAAAAAAAATATTTTAGCAATATTACACAGTAAAATTGATAAATATTAAAGAAAAGCATTTTTGTTAGGTGAAAATATTCTCGTCACAACTAGTCACAAAGTAACTATAATGTGTCGACATGGTTACGTAAAGTCGTCACAAAGTAACGGGAATTCAAAAATGGTTTCTCAATTTTTTTGCTTCCAGCGAATCTCAAAGTTTCGATATTTGTTGCAGGGTGAAAAAAAATCCAACATTTCTGGTCAGGCGGTCGCAGTCAGAACAAAGAAAAATAAATTATGCTACTTATAAAAGTGGAATATTGGCTATTTCAACTCGTGAGATGTACTCGTACCTATTAAACTGAACAGATTGCATAACCTATTTTATTAGGAAAGGGGCTGTTTATTTATACTGAAATAAATATTATACCTTTTTCTTATAGCTTCTCATTTTACAACTAACCCCAATGTTGTTATGCTAATAAGTCAATACCTATAGTTGGTTTGATCGGCATGCATGATCAAACTTTAGCCTCGCCCCAGTAGCATGTCCATCGAAACATGATAAAATAGATAATATAGCGTTTTATCAACATTCAACTGTCGAAATACATTGTCTTTTGACAGTTACACGTGATAAATCGCTATATTATATCGTGTTTCGGTAGGCATGCTAGGAGGCAGAAAACAAAGGCATATTTGAGAGTGACTGGATTTGGTGACGCTCATTTGTATAAGTTAGGTTATCTGGTATTCTGGAACATTGTCGTAACGTTACAACACAATGTGTTGTAGAGTTACCATCCCGTTACCACACATTGTTACAACTTTGTACTCTAGTTGCAAACTGATCACAAAGTGTAAAGAATGTATGGACACAGATCATTGTGAATTATGTCGACACAGCGACAACACAAAGTTACTGAAACTAGTTTCCGTAACATTGTTACTGAACTGTTACAACACCTTTAAACAAAACCCCACACAGTTGCAAATAGTCGCAATGTGTCGTATCAGTTACGAAACTGTAGCGACTTGTTACATCTGTTGAAAATCTGTGACCAAAAATGGCTGTATGGGTAGTAGAATCTAATGCTCTCAGCGCCAATATGACGATTTTCAAATCGGAACAAACGATTGGTGACGTTCGCCTGTCCAGCGTATATGTATGTCCAATGTATGTCCAGTGTATAATTGACGTCAGTGATCCTATAACTGTCTTCCTTTGTTTTTTCTTTTAATAAGATTGTGGGAATTATTAATGTTTATGTTTATGATAAAAATTGTTTGGCACAGCCATAAATACACAGGAAGGATATTTTTAAGTGAACCTAGAGGAAAATTACTTTAAATAAAGGAGATAGGAGTTTTGCTCAAAGAATACATTCCTTTATATTTAAAAAGAAATAAAACTGCATTTAAAGATTTTTTGTAAATACGCTTGTCGTAATCGGGAATCCAACCGATACTAAGTTAAAAAAAACCGGTCAAGAGCGAGTCGGACTCGCGCACCGAGGGTTCGGCACCCTGATTATCTAAAAAGAAACTATTTAGCGACCGGTTTCATTCCACATACATTGCTACTTTTCTTTGTTATGTTTTTTTTTAATCCAAAAAGAAGTAGCAATGGATCACTATCATCTATGAACTGCAACCGGTCGCTAGGTGGTTTCTAATTAGATAATCAGCCCGCCGTACAATCATAAATATATTTGGATATGTTACTTTAGTACAATCTTTAAAAAAGTAGGATAAACGGCAGACAGGTGGAAGGGCTAACAGGCGGACAGTAAATTTACAAATCTTAACCACAGCTGCTTATGGTGAGTGAAAAACGTTTCAGCCACTCCACATTGCAAACTGTTTATATTACTAAGTAGAAACTTATTCTTCGTTTATTCTTACGGCAAATAATAGGTAATTATATTAGAACCAGCCACCAATTTATTATTGTAGTATTAGGTTGCGCCATCTCTTGACCGATAGTGGAACTATTTTTTTCCTAAGGTTAGCATGCTTAGGACAGCGCCATCTGTTGACTGGTAGTGAAACTAAAAAAAATTTGTTTGTTTTTTTAATTTCTTAAAAAGCTTGTTATATTGAGACATCGTTTTATTTTTCCTGTAATCTTTACATAAACTACTATCACATAGAATTATTTCAGATTTTTCTCTTTGCAAACTTCGGAGATAAGGGGGGGGGAACGGTATTTTTTTTTTACATTTTTCATCATAAGTCGAAAACTATGCGGCCTAAGAAAATAGAAAAAAATGAATTAAAATGTGCAAACAGCGCTCTTTCATATGATATCCCACATGCCCTAGTCACCTAACTTCAAATTTTTTGACCCCTTTTCAGTCCCTGTTGTAAAAAAAAATGATTTTTTTATTTCTTTCTTATTTGCAAAATAGTTGGGCAAATGTCATCTTAAACTATTCCAAATTTCAAGTTGATACCATTAGTAGTTCTCGAGATATCCAGCTGTGACAGACAGACAGACTGAGTCACACCATAAGGGTTCCTTTTTTACCATTTTGGTACGGAACCCTAAAAACCATGAAATAATTAATATTTAAAAATTAGACACTAAGTCTTTCAACAAAATGAGCTATTTTTTTACCCGAGGAAAGGAATTTCTCCTTTGGGCAAAAACTTCTTTATTGAGAGCACTTTCCCTCCAGGTTCACTTAAAAAAATCCACCTGTGTTCCTCTATAAATATCATTGGATGCAAAACGCTTTTGACAAGTAAAGTGAATGCGGCCGTCGTCGTCTTATATTCGATTATTCAATTGCTGTAGGGTCTTGCTTGATATTCTGTGTACGATGTCCGTTGTTTCGTATCGACACAGAATCGGAAACACACACGGGTCGCAAGGTGGTCGGCTGATAGGAAAATGATTTTTTTCAATTTTTCTTTTTACAATATTAGGATTTCCATATCTTGTTTATCTCTATCACTGCCTACAAGTGTAAAAATGTAGAACAAAATCTGTTGGTATAATTTTGATGTAATTCAATTTAATACTGTGTCAGTTATTTTTACAAAAAACATATAATGACTTGTTGTACAATTGATCGTTTTGTGGTTTCTCCTTCACTTAATTAAACAACGTGTTACAAAATTATCCCTAATGCCGAATATGGTAAGTTAAACTGAACAACTTTTACTACGGAACCAACTCTGAAATCACGAAAAAAAAATCTGCTGTTTCATACAAAAAATAATAACGAAAATCTCAAAATGTATGAAACAGCAGATTTTTACGCGATTTCCGAGTTAGTCCCATAGTAAAAGTTGATCAATTTGTTTGTCCCTCCCTCCATATCTACCAAATTCGGCATTAGGGGTTATTTTATAACGTTGTATACAATTTTATGTAAACAACGAAGAAAATCCGGATGTTATTCACATTTACGACAGCGATACTTATCGGCATAGCGTGCGAAATGCACGTGTAAATGCCACTTGAGTGGCGGAACGTGGAACACTAGATTTCGTTTAAACATTAAATACTGGTACTATGCGCGCCAAATAAGGATAGTATAGACAACTAACGGCACTGGTCAATTTTGTACTGCCAGCAAAAAAAACAATGATAGTTTGCCATGCCAAATGATGCCAGTAAAAGTCATATTTTTTATATATTTTATTTCTTTTTTTTGCACATCTTATACATTATACAGTTACCAAGAACCAAGATGGCCGTTTGACAAGTACTATTCTTATTTGGCGCGCATAGTATTATGGAAGGATCTACCCGTATTCAAGAACAATACTCAAACGACCCTTGCAAAGCGTTGAAATAGAGCTCTGTGATTTGTTCGTTTGTTACCGACTTCAAAAGGAGGGAGGTACTCAATTCGACCCGTTTTTTTTTTTTTTTTTTTTTTTTTGTTTTTTGTATGTACACCGATTACTCGAAGACGGCTGATCCGATTGAAATGATTCAAACGTTATTAGATTAGGTGAACTTTCAAGTTGGTCCCATTTTTTAAAATTTTGAAATCGGTTCAGTACTTTTCAAGTAATCTTGAAAAAAGCACGAAAATAGTATGATTTTTGTGTGAACTACCTCGATGATTAGTCGTATAACTTCTTTGTTTATGAACTGAATAAGATAATTATTATTTTGTTTGAAAAGGGATATCTTAAGTGTAGTTCTTTAACCGACTTAAAAAAGGAGGTTCGTAGTTTGACCCGCATGTATGTATGTTTCTCCGCGATTAACTCACATTTGGCTGAGCCAATTTTTCTACCCAAATAATATACCTACACTACCCAATACAAAAGGTACCTACACTAAAAATTAAAAAATAAAAATTGTTTAAAAAAACAAAAAACCGACTTCAAAAAACCTACCTCTAAAAAGCAAGAAATATTCGTAATAATAAAAACACGTCTATTGAAGTCGGGTGGGGCTTTTAGAATAAAAAAAAGGAATTTGACCTCCAGCCCCACCCGACTTCAATAGACGTGTTTTTATTATTACGAATATTTCTTGCTTTTTAGAGGTAGGTTTTTTGAAGTCGGTTTTTTGTTTTTTTAAACAATTTTTTTTTAGAATACGACTCATGTTTATTTATTCAGTTATTGTTTGTATTGTCAAGGAGTTCCCCAATAGAGAGAAAATTAAAAAAAAATGTTTTTAATCACAGAGAAATAAAATATTAAAAAATGCTCAAATCGGTACACTATGACATGTTTTTTTACTGGTATTTACGGAATCTAAAGTCATTTTTTATTTTTCTTAGGAATAATGAGGTATTTGTCTAATGTATTGCGTATTTTGTATTTACTTATATCTATTTAATAATTTAATAGGAATTTTCAAAGTTCGCCCTCATTACCATACGGCTCGCGCAGAGTTGTTTTGATCATTTGTATTGAAAATTTAAAAACGGAACGTGATGCGGTACACCCTTAAATATGAAGTACAATAAATTATGATTCCATCTTTGTTGAAGAATGATATTGTGTTTACTTATTTAGGTAGGAACGTCAGATTTTACATTGCACCTGTAATAATATGTATGTGGAGAAATAATATAACGATATAAATTATATAACTGTAATTCACCATTTTACCTACAGTTATATTGGGACATTAAAATTAAAATTGATATTTTTTCATTCAAATAATGAAACTTCAAAAACACCTATTAAGCAATTCATTATAAAAAAAAATACGACGACCTGAGTGGTGCAGTGGTCAACATGCAAGAGGTCCCGGGTTCAATTCCCGGCAGGGCAGAAATAGAAATAATTAATTTTAATTTCTGCGACGGGTCTTTGATTGGTTCGTTTGTTTTACGTGTTACCTATGATTGGTAGTTGGGATGCTGTGCGACCGAAGCCACTGTGAGACTTCATAGTAGTGTTTGTGAATATGGATGCCATTTATCGGACCGACTTTTATACAGTACAAGCCTCCGCACGTATCTTTAGCGGTGATAGTTAAATTGCGCAGAAGTAATATTTGGGTTTCGAATATGTACTTTAACTACGTATAATAGGTATACCTAATATTTAAAAAGTGTATCAGTTGTCTAGCACCCATATTACAAGCTTTGCTTTGATGGGGCGCTGTGTGAAATTGTCCAAGCATTTATTTATTTATAAAAAACCATCAAAGTTATCTCCAAGGATAGTGTCGCAATAAACAAACTTAACAAGCTGTAATTATGTATCGCAGTAGGCATGTACTTAGTAGTTTATAAAATGTATTTGTACAGTAGTAGTGGCATTGGTAGCAATAACAAATAACTAGTTTACACTCGCCATCAGCCACTGACATTTGCGTGACATTTCGAACAGCAATGTCAGCTGCTGTAACAAGCGCCAACCGCGGTCCGTACGGGTGCGTGCGCGCAGATTATACGTCACAATTTTGTTTCGTTTCTTTAAGTTTTTGTTTACTCGGGACACAACGTTGATGCCCATCCCCTTAAGCCCATCCCATCCATTCAAACATTAGAGATGTACTCGTAAGACTAAAAAATGTATCTAGGGCCCAGTGAATTTTTCCCAAATTCGCCCCATCCCCTAGTGATTTACCCAATCGTATTTGCATCTTTGAAAATATATTATATCTTAATAACCTTGCAAAACAATGTGATACAGAATAATAAATAATAGCTAATGTAAACAATTCAACCTTTCGCGTAGTAAACTAAATGAACCAGATACATTGCTTAAAGAAAATACTTTTTGAATAATATAAGCCATTTTGGTATGAAAATCGTACTAAAATTTTCAATGGCACATACCTATTAAAAGCTTTGTATTTGCTTAAGTGCGTCTTTATATCAATTAATAAAGCCTCGATCACAGTGCGAGCAACTTGCCTCAAACAAAATAAGCATGACGTCAGAACGTTTCATGCCGTCGTCAAACTATGTCTGAGCATTAAATGAGGTACGAATAAAGAGGTGCAGTATTCTATTTTCTAATCCAAAATATCACATAGTGCTAAAACTAAGTGAGATAGAGCATTTGAGCAAGTGAGAGGCAAACTTTAGCCAACAATATGGCCTTCGGGCTCGGTCACTTTCACCTTAGCCACTGAGTTAGCCCACTTACGGTTATCGCTTCATTGTTACTGTACTAGAACAGTTGCATAACATACAATAATTCCTCCCTAATGTCTTCCAATACACTTAGAAGAAATGGCATTAATCTATACTTATAAATTGCAAATAAAGTGTATATAACACAAAGAGTTAAGGAAATAGTTTTTTCTTGGCTAGAGTTGGACTGTCCGCCGGACTATAAGGAATTTTAAAACATATTTGCTCGTAAAGGATCTCTTATTACACCAATTTCAATATCGTATTGTATCTCATTACGAACTTGTGCGGTAATGTAAAGTAAAACGCACGGTTTACTTGAGAAACCGTGCGTTTTACTTTACATTACCGCACGGTTTATCAAGATGCTTCGTCTAAAACGAACGGTACTTTTTTCAATCTTAGCAAAGAGTTTTTATGTCAGAAAAGAGGTCAACATTTTATGAATAAAATTAACTTTGGGAGATAAAATATAATAAATAAACATTTAATTATTTAATTTAATTAATTTTGACAATAAATTACAATTATTTATCTGTAACAAAAACACAAAAATATTAATTTACTTTATTAGTAATACTGGCTGTTTTTTTATGCCTTTGCCTTTAAAAAAGCGCTGATGAGCGCGCGCATAGCTAATTTAAACAAGTAAAAATTATTACTTTTGCTTTATTGTTTTTATTTGAAAATGTCGTCAAGTAGTGATGAATTTATTAATTCGACACCGCCAGAAGTCTCAGAGGCAGCGAAAAAGGCTACTCTAAGCCTCTTGCCCGAAAAATTTACCGATAGATACTTACAAGCGTATCAAAATTTCATCATATAATGGAAGACAAGCAAAGGTGCAAAGTCCGAGTTTTATTTATTTTCTCGCAAATATGTTATAAAACGTCGTATGACATACGTGCGCTTTGATAATTACAGCCTCTGCTTTCTTGTAGCCCTCGCCTACGGCTCGGGCTAGCAATATCGCCTCGGCCGTAATTTTCAACTTACCGCACTTATATCATAATGTACTATTACAAGGATTATCTTTGGAAACTTGAAGATTTTTTTTAAATAATCCAATAGAAAATTTATATTGACCCATTTTAGAACGCGTGTAAAGTTTCTGCGTAAGTGACCAGTGTACTTTTGCACTTTCGCTTGACAATTTTGGACAATGTCACTTTTAATGTTATCTCTTGCATAATTTGTAATTATAATTGTTATTGGGCACGAAATAAAAGATAATGGTTGTGATACGTGTCGGAATGAATAAATAAAGAAGAGAACGTGTGGTATTATTATTGTAAGTATTATTTTAATAAAATTCACAGCATTCTAGGTGTTTTCGACGTCAGTAATAATAATGTGGGATCAGCTGATCAAATACATTGAGACAATACGATTAATGACCGATCCAACGTTAACACGCCATTTCAAGGCTTTCACAGGGATGGCGTATGTACCTAGTCAAGACTTTTTTCTATTAGGTATTGAATGTTATATACGGAGTACATTTACATTTCATATTGATACAATATAACACATTGTTCTTATAAGAATCGAAGTAATGATACATTATTTACATTTTTTCTACTGTACCTATATTTAAAAAATCACTAGTTCTTTATAATTAAAATGTTTATTTGTTTGTTTGTGCCGTTCGACGAGTATTCCAACGGTTTTTAGAGACTGTTGGCTATGTCAGAAGGGGAAGAAGTACCTATATAACAACACGTTGAATTATATTAAATAGAATTTAATTAACTTGAAAGGCATTTTTGAAAAGGTGCGATTTTTCTGACGTCGAGTGTATTATCAGTGCCCTTAGCACGAACATTTTGTTGCTATCCTTGTCAATGAAATTTGGACTAAATGTGTACATTGTTTTAGGTTGCATCCCAGCTCGTTCACTTTATTGTACATTATTGTATCTTTTGGATGTAATCTGTTAATGTGCCTAATAAACAGAACATCTATCGAAGTTTTAAAAAAAATAAAAAAAATACAAACTAGAATGAACAGAATTTATGTAAATACTTCCCGTATATGTCAGCATTGACTATTATTTATCGCTGCATACATTAATATAGAGTTTAGTTAAAATCTGAACTATACTAAAACAGTGCCTAGACTGCCTATGCCTAGATAAATCATGATAGCCGGTCATGGACACAGCCGAAGCAATCAGTATTTATAGGACATTCGTTTTGATTACCGAATCCTAATACTTACTTATAGTCTTATCAAATTGTTGACCTTGTCATTCGGCTGGTAAACGTAAATCAAAATGTACAAATATGTATGTAGTTAAATTGGTAATCATTTATTTTTTTAATTAAATTAGAGAAAAGTCTCATCAAATGCTAATAGAACAAAGCAAACGTTCTATCATCAAAATGGCAAGTTTGATAAGTCCCCATCCCTACCCCAGCGGAGCATGTTTCCCTGTAACATTGCAAATGCAGTATTGAACCGAATTCCAGGTATTTCATAAACCCGCGCGCGTCCTGCTTCCCCCGGGAGCCTGCGAGCTATTTATACAATGCCTAGCTAGACCCTAGATTTTAACAACTATTGAAAGCTGCATTCGCTTTCAGGATACACAGGCTGAAAAGCTAGGTATGAAATAGTGCTAAATAAACAATATTAATTTGAAAAGGGTTTGTTGATTGACAAATTGTACTCATTCCAGAAGAATATTTTAAAATTTCTTATAAATGAGGTATTCTATGTGACTGAGGTTTAAACAACATAATTTAGAAAACATGTTTAAATCACGTAGATTTCCACACAAGAAATTTGTGACATTTCAGTAGAGTTGCCATGTTTTATTAAAATTTGTTATGGCTGAATATCCGTGAACCGAGTAAAATCTAGGCCAAGCTCTTTTAAACACCAAACATCAAACGTATTGATTTTTTATCGTATGCCATGAAAATTTAAACTAAGTAGAATAATAACTATCATAAAAGGCATTGAGCCAATGCGTCTAATACAATATTTAATTAACGGTCTGGCAGATGCTTAAGACGAAATAAACACAAATCAAATTCATAAGTATTTTTTGTGATGGTATCATTGATACCCACATATATAAATTGTGAAAAATTACGTTTTTCATAACTAACTAAAACAAGATTGTTTCTTTCTAAAACTGAAGTTTAGATCAATAATTTACTTTTGATTATTTTTACAATTATACCTTTGATTATTTTGATTTTGTCTTTGGATAAACGCTAACTTCGTTTGAAATGGGATATATTATCCTCTTAACATTGAAAGTGAAGGTACCTACTTTCGCTGGTACTCTCAAGAAAGCTAGCTTCCTTTTCTTTTTACCCGACTACGGCGAAGCCAAAACGGAGGGTATATGATTTTGACCTGTATGTATGTATGTATGTATGTATGTATGTTTGTAAATTCATCTGTTCCGTCATAACTTCTAAACTACTTGATATAATTTGACAAATGAGGTATCGTTAGAAGCGTCTTAATCGTCCAATGAACATAGGCTATATGACGTCACATTAAATTGAATGTGGCGCCCTCTAGAGGAGTTAAAGATATGAACTAAAAAAAAATATTTTTTTATAATGCCGTGTTGGGTACCAAATGAAAGGGCTTAATGAGCACTTTTCAAATATGTATATATTGTTAGCTTTTGCCCGTGGCTTTGCTTGCTTTTTACAAGCAGAAATGCTTTCTATAGCGACCATCATCCTATTAAATGTAAAAAATAATTAATTTCCCATTACACTTAACTAATTTATATGATTAAATATAATTATTATCTTAATGAGAAATGCATCTAATATTTTTTTGAGTTAGCAATTGCGATTTCGTGATGTAACGTGGTTTTTATTTTCATTTAAGAAACTTATGATTGTCTATGACAATCAAACTATATACCTACTTTATGAAAAGTATCTTTGAACTGCCATTTTAATGTCTTTGTATTGTGAAGTAAAAATATTTTATAAGGGATTCACTAACTCTCGTATTCATAGACGAGTAAGTAATGACATGATAATAACTTGCAATTTTTTAATGCTTTTAATATTATTTTCACATACGATTTATTTTATAATTAGGGGGGCTCGGGGGGCGAAACCCCCCGCCACGGAAAAGTCTTAAAAGAGGTTATTAGGTTAGCTTAGGTTAGTATTGTGACCAAAAACGCGCGAGCCGAGCGAGCGGAGCGAGCGTGCCGCGGGAGCGGACAAACGAAGTTTTTGCAAAATAAACTTTCAATATAGGTCTTTTACTTAAATTTCCTGAAGCCTTGGCTATTTCACTTACTGTATTCCGCATTTTAACGGTGTAGCATCCGTTAATCTGCAGATTAACTAGTCAAAGTGCGGAAATCGTCTACTTTAAGAAAAATTCCCCACTTTAACTGACTCGACCAGTTAATCTGCAGATTAACGGATTCCGTACTTTAACGGTAACATAGGTATTCGAATTTTCGTATAGTGAAATAGATAATTATAATGAATTATGCTTACGAAAATTCGAAGTCAATACTACCTAACTCGACACAATAAACTGTTTTCAAGCAAGATGCACGTTTTTTTCCTTCATGCACACTCAAAGTAAATTAGTAAATAGGTACCTACGTGATTACCGAGGGTTGTAGTTTCACAAAACACGGAAAATTAAAATTTTATTTTGCAGTAGCATATCAAACAATGTTTTTATCAATATGACGCCTACCTAAATTATACATAGACATCTTAGTAAATCGTAAAAACAAAACTTATATCTAGAGTGCTACTTACAAATAATAAAATTTACAAAGATAGGACATAATCACTTTTTATTGGTTAAAAACGCGGTTCAAATTAAAAATAAATATCAAATAAGTAGATAAGAATAAAATACAATTTAATCCTAAAGATGAAGATGAATACTATAAAATGATATTGCCTAAAACTAGTTTTTTTAATAGTCTGGTCTGATGTAATGTAATAAAAGTTAGCTGCAAGGTGATTGCATAAATCATTGGACTGCATTTTAGTAAAGTTATATTTTTTGTTCACTCGTTACATTCGCTTTCGAAAGACAATATTTTTAACAGTAAATTTTAACAGTGAAATAATTTAGTTGCACTTTGATTTACAAAACTTACTATTTACATATTACTCATAATTAAAAGGTAGAGTTTTTGTACAAAAATATTCACTTCGATTACTTGTATGTAACCAGAGTTATGTTAAATATTTTTTTTATGACATAATACTTATTCAATATTAATTAGAATAACAATTAAAATTAGATTTTAGTTTCCGAAAGTATCGGTTTTTGATAGTGACGTACAGTGTGCTCTACCAACTGAATTATTGTATTGATTTATGACAAGCATTAAAACAGTGATAACATTAGTTATCGCACGATACAAACATAGGTAGGTACCGTTGTTTGACTTTGGAAACAAACAAGTGAAACTACATTTACTACAAAGTGGGAAAGTTTCAATTTATTTCTTGAAAAATTTAGTTTTTATAATGTAAGATCGAAATTACTTTCACTTTCTTACGGATTATGATGTAAATTTTAATATTACTTAATTATCTTCCTTCTATTATTTTGTCAACACACATCACATTTTGTTGTTATTACCTATGTTAAATAATATTATGTTAACTTTGCTTCACTGTAAAATCTATACTGCGTTTTCAACTAAAATTATTTAAGAATACAATTACGTTCTCATCTTATATTTAAAGATACCAATTTTGACAAAGAATTTCCCTTTCACTTAGCTTAGGAACTGACACGTAGACTCAAATTTGTTTCTGTTACAATATCAAAGAACTTACCTTGAGTGGTGTTGTTGAAACAAGCCAAAGTGTGCACAACAAAATTTCACAGTGTTATCATGGTTGCAACTGGATTGTGGATTTGGAGCGAAAGTGACAGTTTCCGTGTCTTAGTCCGCGGGCGAATTTGTATCAAGTAAAAGTGTTTAGCTGGCGGACAGCGCGTGGCGCGCTCTCGCGTCGACGACTCAAGGAAGAGTGGATTCTGGCTGGCGCGAGTACTGCCTGCGAACCACCACCACGGCAGAGCCTCGTTTTTCACAAATTCGCAAATCAAATTTTGTAAAACTCTAATAAAGAAGTCGGTTAACTATCACATCATACTAAAAATTCTGATTGTCTTATTTTATTCTTTGGCGTTTTGATTTGAATAAGAAATCCTTACATTTTCAATGAATGACGTACGATGTAATTACGTCACAGTTGACCTATTTTGAATTATGAACACGGAGAGATGTTATACATGACTAGCGACGGTTATCTTTTAAAATGCAGTACAAAATAGTAGTGAGGATTCCGGATGTAGTGCGCTTCCACCCTCGGCCTTATCATCACTTAACATTAGGTGAGGTGAAGGACAAGCACTATAACACAAAATAGCTGCTGAAAAAGACAGAAGTGATTATCCTTACAATATTATAAATGCGAAAGTCCGTTTGTTTGTTTGTTTGTTACGCCTTCACGTCTTAACTACTAAACAGATCATCATGAAATTTTGCATACACATTCTTAGGGGTACAGAGAAGGACATAGGATACCTTACATCCCGAAAAAAAAATGTATTGTTCCCGAGGGATAGCAAAAAATCTTTCCACGCAGACGAAGTCGCGGGCAGCCGCTAGTTTTATCATACTTCTAAAAGTTTTTTTTATTTATTCTAAATCAGAAACATAATAACGAACGTAGAATTGTAAATGACACTAATATTTGTAAAAGGTAGAAAGTACCTACTGATATGAAAAATCTAGAGAAGAATTCATAATCTTAATATCCATTACGATGCATACACTTTTGGCATAACAAAAAAACCGGCGAAGTGCGAGTTGGACTCGCGCACGAAGGGTTCCGTACCAACAAAACGGCAAAAAAAAAACACGTTTGTTGTATGGGAGCCCCCGTTAAATATGTGTTTTATTATGTTTTTAGTATTTGTTGTTATAGCGGCAACAGAAATACATCATCTGTGAAAATTTCAATTGACTAGCTGTCACGGTTCATGAGATACAGCCTGGTGACAGACAGACAGACAGACAGACAGACAGCGAAGTCTTAGTAATAGGGTCCCGTTTTTACCCTTTGGGTACGGAACCCTAAAAACTGTTGCGAGGAGAGTGCGTCACGTGGCGTCTTTCGTCGCGTCGCGTCCCCAAACAAAATACGATCAACAAGTGTAGTTGTCGCCCGCCGCCGCCACATAATCCCTGCCACAGTAAATATATCTAGAGTAAGTACTGCAATACAAAGCCTTTATTTTTTTATGCATAAACACCTACGCTCCGTTGAGAGGTTTTGAGTAGGCGGCATTGTCACTCTTTAACTTTTGTAAACCTGAAAACATAGAATACAACACGAATAAACAACGAAATGTGAAGGTCCACACTAAGTTAAAATTCTATTTTACACACGTAAAAATATAAACCAAGTATGCAAATCGGTCACAAAGGATACATTTATCTATAAAATACATTACATCGCACTAAGACATCATAAATCCTAATTTCTTATGCAAAAAAAAACTAGTTTTGCACCAAAATGTAACATTTTACTTACTACTTAATTACAAACTAACGTTTTTTCTAAAAAATCATTAACGATGAAAATATTACATTTTGGTTTGGACCACTACAAATGTCGTAACTGTATCGTATCTCAGACACGTCTGTAGTTGGAATTTCCGACCGATTATCATTAAAAAAAATATTTGGCATGTAAACGTGGAATTAGCCGCCGCCGCCATACGCCAGTTCAAAATTATTAAATAATATTCTTACAGTTACTTTCATTTATGGTGTTTGGCTAACAATTTTCAGAACAGCCATCGTAGCTCGTTGTCTCAACGCAGCACTCACAAGTAAACCATCGATCTCATTTGCACACGTCACGTCTATCTGCAAAGCGAAGCTCGTCTCAGAATTCATATTGTTTGTAGTTGTGTTACTGCTCTATATATTTTCTATGTGATCCCGCCCTCGCGTCAATTTGGGCGGAAAAACTTGCACACATTATGCTGAGCAGACGACGGGGCGCACTAAATTGGTACCTTTTCAGTTTGGTTTACAGAATAATATTCGCTTTAGTAACTGAGGATGCCAATCATGGAGTATTTAGGTAATTGAGAATTCTAAAGCTAAACCAAAGATTTTAAGGTAGTTAATATAACTTAAATGACAACGTAACGGTTTTTGGTATTCGTTCAGAATTAGTGCGTTCGATTGGGCTAATTTTTGTGATACTACACTTAGTACTACACGCTGGTGACGGACTGAGGGCGACTACAAATGTTGAAAATGGGTGACTTTAAAATACTAATTGAGTAAGTAACTAGTTATTCAGAACGGGCGACCAAATGACTATTTGGGCGATTGGGCGATAACCTTAGGGCACAAAAAACATTTTAAAGGTCATGGGGCATATTTGACCTAGTTGATGAAAGTTCGCGTACAGAAACCAAATCAGTTTTAAATTAAAGAATTCAATCCCTCTTTTCAAAATATGTATTATTTTTTTATGTACCGAAGCGACCGGGAGAAAAAAGTTATCTTACATTATGTGTGTGAGTACCTATATGTTTAATGTTATTAAACTTTTGTTAGTAAAACAGAATTTTTTTACAAGCATAATGAACATTTGTATTGTCTTTGTTTTTTTATTTTATTTTATTTATTTTGGAAATGCTATGATAATAATGATAAAAAATGAAACATGGCCTGCTAGAATGCGACCCATACCACTGAGTAGCAGGTATATTTATCAACATATTTAGCCCTATTTCGTTTGTGTACGCCGTAGGTCAAATGCTCTAACAAAATGCCCAGTGACCTTTGGCATATATTTTATTTAAATTAAGTGACTACTATCTTAATCGAGATGACAAAAATACCATGTTGGGCAGCTTAAATCAGTTATACATTAGCCCACACAGTATTTTTATCACTCATTTAGAATTTACACTGCTAATTTAATTTATCTATCTCCTACATGTAGTCGCCCGTTTTACGTATTTTAGTAATCCACAGTTTGACGCCCGTTTAGTTATTTTGTCGCCCAAAAAATAAACCGCTGCCAGGTTTAGTATTTAAGTATCCCATTAACAGTCTCCTTTAATTATTTCCAGTCACCCAATTAATTAATTCCGATTAAGAATTTTCACTGCTAACTTAAATTATTTGTCTCCCACATGTAGTCGCTCGTTTTACGTATTTTTTGTAATCCACAGTTAGTCGCCCGTTAAGTTATTTTGTCACCCAAAAATAAACCGCTGCCAGGTTTAGTACCTAAGTGACCATCAGCAATTTTTTTAAATGTCCCTATTGCTGGGGTACAGGCCTTCCTTATGGGTGTATAAGGAGGATGGGCCATAACTCATCACGCGGGCCCAATGCGGATTGGTGCGTGACAACTGCAAATGCAGCCGAGACCAACGGCTTAACGTGCCTTCCGAAGCACGGAGGAGCTCGTGATAATATGTTTTTGGTCACCCATCCCATGATCGACCCTTGCGAAAGTTGCTTAACCTCCGCAATCCGCAATCACTGGGCCAGGCGCTAAACCACTGCGCCATCGAGCTGCTCAGTATCTAAGTAGGTACCCCATTTACAGTCGCCTTTAATTATTTCCAGTCACCCAATTAATTAATTCCAGTTCTTAAATTACTAATTAATTACCAACATATTCTATAGTTGTGGCACAACTACTTACTTTGTGGTTATGGATACGATATGCAAGAATTTAATGAGATTTGAATTTCCGGAATGCTATCAAATAATAATGCAGCTTTGAACCCTTTTTTCATGAATGTCGGATAATGTCCGAAAAACATCAAAATGGCTGAATATTTTTTATAGCTAGGAATAAGCTCCCTTATGTAATAGAAAAAAAAACCGGCCAAGTGCGTGTCGGGCCACGCGCCGTAGGGTTCCGCAGTTACCTTATACCATACCATATTTAATACTATACCTATCATTTTTCGTCTGCAAAAATAACTTTGTTTTTCACAGTGTTGGTATGAATGACAAAGTTATATTTGCGGTTTTGGAAAATATGCTATATCTCAAAAACTAATTACTATATCTCGTTCAAAACAATTTTGGTTGAAAGTGTTTATTAAGATCTACAGCATATATATTTTTTAGATTTTACACTCTCTTATTTCAAAAGTTAAAGGGGGGGGGGGACACACATTTTACCACTTTGGCGGTGTATATCTTTCAAACGGTTGACTTTGAGAAAAAGTTGTCTTAGAAACCTCAATGTCATTTTTAAAGACCTATCTATAAACACCCAATACGTGTTGGTTTGAAGAAAAAGAAAAGTTGGTTTTTTTTTTTATTAATTTTATTAATACGGGAGCTTATTTCTAGCTATATCAGCCAATTTGATTTTTTTCGGATATTCCCTAGTATAGTAATTCTTTCTTCGTGAATCATAGTAAGTAAAATAAGAAGTAAACATTGTATTTAGACCATTTTCTTTGGTTATGTATTATATCCAATAATATCCATTTATCATCATTATTAGCGCTGCCGCTAATAGACGCCTGCTGTCTTGTTTACCACAATTGTTCTTGGAAGAATAGCATTGATATCTTTCATAAGATGGTTTGCCTGCTAATTTATTAATATACAAGGTGTTAATAAAAATTTATACAAGCATTACGTTGAGGTAATTCAGTATGAGGTATCTGTAAAATAAAGTAGGTACATTTTCTTTATATCATCGCAAGGTTTTAAAGATTCAGCGGCAGTGAAGAGGTGAAATTGAATTATCAGAGGGTACGGTAGTGCCCCCCGCCAAGTCGAGCAGACAAGCAATATATTTACAGAGGTAACCAAGGTGGTTGAATAGAGTCTTCTCACATTTCGCGATGTCAAGTCAGAAAAATATCTTTATAAATGAGTACCTACCAACCTAACTGTGGCCTCACTTAGCTCCACCATATTTTTATTTTTACGGTCTCATTTACGGAAGAGTTACGAGACTGAGTAATTTTTTTTAATCAAAATTAAAAATTATAAAAAAAATTTTTTTTCAAAATCATGGGGTTTCTATTGTGAAAACAAAACAAAGATTAAAAAATACTACTTTGCTTATCTCCGTTGCTTACTAGTGTAATCTATTGATGGTTTAATTAAAATGACAATTTAGTAAACTTTCTATCGAATATGAATAATTCTTTTCCAGATTCAATAATAATACCATGAATGAAACAAACTATGGACTCCTACGAACAACAAACGAGCAATCTCTTAATAGACGTATTAAATTTAAATTTTCCTTCTGGCGCACTAAATATAGGTAAGCAAGTAGGCACTACACATTCAGCAGGCAAGTACCTAAATAAGTTCATAAGTCTGTCGCAGCGGAATGATCTATTCCTTTCTAAAGTTTCTAATACCAAAAACTAATACCAATGGTATTTGTTTATTATCGTAGGTAATTAATTTTCTATTCAGAAAGAATACCATTCATAAACGAATCCTAAAACAAGTTAAATGAATAGATTTTGAACTTCATTTAATTGTTTAACAATTTGGTATTACCTATTTTGGTATAGAAAATTTATTACGACAATAGAGTATAGATATTATTTTTTGTATTTTTAGTAATATACAAGGTGTTGTATTATTAGTTGTATTGTTGTATTAGTAGTATACAAGATGTTTGGAAATAGCCTTATAAAGCCTTTTAACAACTTTTACTATGGGACCAACTCTGAAATCGCGACAAAAAATCTGCTGTTTCATACAAAAAATTATAATGACAATATCAAAATTTATGAAACAGCAAGTTGATTTTGTTTTTTCGCGTTTTGAGAGTTGGTCCCATAGTAAAAGTTGTTCAGTTTGATGGTCATTATCTATATTCGACTTTATAAGGCTATTTCCAAACATTTTGTATATTAACAATGATATATAAAGAATAGGTATTATTTTTTGGTGTTAAGTAGGAATAGATCTTGTAACAAATGGTCGTTATGTGTCAACAATTCGTGAATTAATAGCTAATTACGTATTTAAAGCTTCCCCAAAAAACATTAAATACTTAAAAATATGTAAAAAAGGAGTTAAAATTTATTTCTCACACGTATGACCTATTGTTTCAAAAGTAATTTAAAGAAAAATTAGCCTCACGTTTCATTAAGTTGAAGTTTAGTCCTTAGCAGGTAACTTAAGGCAGGTAATATCACCAAATACCTACCTTCAATCATCTATGATTTATTATTATGATCGAACCCGAATACATAGGTAATGTATTTTTTATATAATTAAAATTCTGATAAGCCAAACACATGTCCCGAACTCGCCTGCAACATACTTTTAAAACCAAAATGCGATCTGTTATTATATTACTTACTGCAAAACTTGATAATTGTCTGATAGCTGAGATAATCTCATTAATCCAGCAGCAAACAGAAATGCAGTCGCATTTGTATACCTAATAAAAATTAAAATGGAAACCTTGCTCATTATTATGATTGTATCTTTCGTGGTAAACTTGGTTTTCGTTTGTGGATCTATCGTATACACAGTTATGCAAAAAGGAAACAAGGTAACTTATACTTTTACCCCCTTACTAATAAAGATTGAATAGCAGATGTTTAGTTACACAATGGTTACTCTCTGTCAAACTATTTGAATTTGACATTAAAAAGAAAGTGACAAAACACTGTGTAACTATGCAGCTGCTATACAATCTTTATTAGTAAGGGGGTTAATCATTTACTTAGAATTTGGAGTAAAATGTATGTTTAGATGTAAAGTTTCTCAATAAGAGAGATAATTAGTAACTTTACTTTTTATCACTGTTGTGTTGAAGTTATTCATCAAATTTTGTTTTCCTCGCGACTTTGCTTTCGGCGCATCTCATTTTCCGCCAGCAATGAAATGCTCATACGTAACGTAACTTGGACGTAAAAATTGTTTAAAAACAAAAAACCGACTTCAAAAAACCTGAAAATAAAATCAAAAACAGCTTCAAAATTAAATAACTCTAAAAAGCAAGCGCCCGACTTCATTAGACGTGTTTTATTACAATGATCGTATTTACAGTGATTTGAAAATTATTTCTTGCTTTTTAGAGGTATTTAATTTTCAAGCTGTTTTTTAATTTTATTTTCAGGTTTTTTGAGGTCGGTTTTTTGTTTGTAAACAATTTTATTTTTTCTTTTTATTGTAAGTAGGTACTTTCTGTATTGGGTAGTTTTACCTTTTTATGGGTAGGTATGTGTATTATGTAAATGTAAGCGATGATGTTATATATATTTTTTTTTATTTCACACTTTCCCATGGTACCACTAATAACTCAATTTCCACTGTTCGTGCTGTTTGTTGTTAAGGAGTTCCGTTGCTCCTTCGCAGTTCAAGTCTAGTCCAAAACGTCCTTGACCATATAATACCTAATTCGTTTAAGGTTGTCATAATCTTAGCAATATTTCAATCACTGTACAGTTTCTATTTGATTTTGAGGAGTTCCCTTGTGTATCTTTAAAATCCAAGGTTCAATAACAATGAAATCAAAATAGTGTCATCACTAAAGTATCTTCTTTCAAACAAAAAAAGAATCATCTAAATCGGTACATAAACAAAGAAGATATGGTCGATCATCCATATAAATTCATAAAATGCTAACGAAAACGACAGTATTTTCAGGTTTTCCTGAAAAATACTGCACCGATTTCAAAATCTCAAAAAATGGGACCAACTTGCGACAAACCTGATCAAATAACGTTTGAATTATTTCAATCGGTACAGCCGCCTTCGAGTAATCGGTGGACATACATAAAAAAAACATACAGCCGAACAGAGAACCTCCTCCTTTTTAGAAGTCGGTTAAAAATCACATTAAATACCTAAAGGTATTGGGGTTCTAGTTAGATATAATAGATTTTGAACCTCGATCATCTATGTTTTGAATAGGTATGTCAGCTGTGTCTAAATAAAATATTTTGCTCGTCTCGGTAAGGAAGTAGTCTACACATTAAAACTAATTGTGTGTTATACTTAATTATTATAGATGTGAGTAAAAATATAGTAATTTATTAATATCTCGAATATATGCAAGATATAAGATTGTGATGAACGCAATACTAAATAATATAATTAGCTGACTTAGCCTTTGTACTATTATGTATTCTGTGACTTAGCGTTAACTTATCTAAAGCACAGAATACATAATAGTACAAAGTATCTAAAGTGTAAAAATTCTTTTGTTTCTATTAAGTCGTTAGTAGAACTAAATAATTGTTACATTTTTTTATAACTTAATTATTGAAAAATCTAGCTATATAATGTTTTCCGCGCACTAAACCCTCTGTATTAAAATAAGTTCTTTTACAAGTATTTAAAAAAAAAGTTATGACATTTCGTATTGAAACTTTTTTTAATACCATGTTGTGGTTGTGACAGGTGGTGGCAAAGGTATACTTTCGTACATTTGTGAAGTCGAAGAGACTTTTTTTTTAATTTTCACGCAGCCGAAAATTCTGAAACTTTTTCCTATTACTAAGGGAGCTTATTCCAACATATAAAAAAATATTCAGCTAATTTGATTTTTTTCGGACATGCCCCATTAAGTGGAATCTGTGTTACGCTACGGGCTTATCATTTGGGGCAATAGTACAGACACACAAAGGGTTTTTGTTGCACAAAAAAAAAGTAATAAGAGAAATATGTGGTCTTGCACCGGTTGTGTATGTAAGCCATTTTATAAGTTAAGTTACTAAATATTCTGCCACTACCCTGTTGATCGTATGTCCTTCCGGCAGCTGTCCGTTTGTTCTCGCTTTCTCAACCGATTCTCGTGAAATTTTGTGAGCAGGTTTGCATCTATGAAATCGCGAAGTTTGTGAAATCTAAACAAAGTAGACTGCCAAGGACGTGTGTCCCAGAAATACAAAGAACTGTAATAGGTTGGTCATCGATATTTTCCCAAAAAGCGCACCATTCAGGATAAACTGCCCTTGACACTACATGGGTATTTTACACTGACCTGCATATATTTACACTGGACTGGGCTTATGTCAAACTGTTTTTGTGCCTATTTGATTTCCGCCATTTTGGCGCTGTAGGACGTAGCGTGAGCAAAGCGTGCGTACATGGTACTAAAGTTTGAAGTCTGGAGAGACCATCACGGCAACCATTTTCATATTGTACGTCAAAATTAGTTCTTTAGACGCACGCTAGTGGCGTTTCAAATAGGCACAAAAACTTAGCTGTCAAATCATACAGACAGACAGTCCAGTTAAATAATTTTTTTTTAATATCAGTGGTATTTTAATATACAATAGGATTCCTGAAACTATAAAAGAATTGCCTTTAATACATTTAATATGGCGCTGCATAGATTACTCTTTGCATAGATTCTAGCACGCCAGACAAATCTTTGTGGTTTATGGTGAGTTTTTTTAAATAGTATGTCATTTGTATATTGATTAAATAAATGAAAAAAAGATGCCTTATGGACGCTGACGTCCATTATACAATGGACGTCAGTGCTTATGGATAAGTTATTTCACTCGGTCCAGTAGTTCTTGAATGGGGAAGGCAACTGTCAAAGTGGCACTACGTACCCACGCTTGTTCCACAAAAACCGTCAAAACAAACTTTTACTTTGATGGTTTTTGCTTAGATTATTTATATAAATAATCTAAGGGTTTTTTTGGAACTGGCCTTTTTTTCAAAGGCTTTTACTTTAAAAATCGTTTTATAGCTTTAAAATGACCAAATTTTGTGTAATAAGCTGTAAAAATGTTGGCACTTACAGATTTCTGAAAAATCTGGATATTAACAAAGATATTAGATTTTTTATAATTAAGAAAAAATTAAATATCCGTAAGAATAAAAACGCCTTAATTTGGCTTTCAATTCCAGCATTTCCATTGTAGAATAGTCTTTTATATCCATTTTAGGTCAATGAGTACTATTCGGTAAAAAATACCCCAAAATAAATACCTATGTTCCCATACATTTTGTTCTGAACGTCTACCTTTCCTTTTGAACATGCGTACGCAGTGACATCTACAATTAGCTTTGCGTTGCCATCCCCATTATAAAAACTAGAAATTAACACTATATTGGCATTTTGACATTTCTGATTACTATGTAATTTATTTTGGTTCAATTTCTGACATTTATTTTGACATTTGTGACGTGAGTTTAATTTTTTATATTTTAATTTTATTAATTTTTAATTCTTAATGACACCGCTTTGACAATGTTTTATATTAGCTTCGATATTAATTTGCCTGGTATTGTCTGTAGCTGAGTAGGTGAAACCAAGGAGGTTCATATGGGGAGTGAGTACTAAACAAAAAATTTCACAATTCGTTTAAAAGAAATTCAACTGTATTGCCTTCGTCATAGAGTTGAAATTCTATCGATGACATTGACTGAAGACTCTACTGTGTGAATGAAACAACACTAGGTGGAGGTCGGTGTCTCGTTCGCACAATTGCCATTACAAAACAATAATACCACGATAGTAGGAAAAAAAAATGTACGTTACCAATCACGTAGTGTGTCAAAGTTAAGGATTCGGAGTGGAATATTGAAAATATACTACTTAAATATTAATTTAGAATAAGAGTGCTATTAGACTATCATAGAAATATGATCATATATGTATGAGTCATTTTTATATGAAGAACATAGGACGGTTTAATAACTACATGTGATTCATATTGTCTTTGATCATAGTTATGGGATCCTATTTGACAGCAAGCGTACAAGTAGGATCATATTCGTTGCCCCAGTAGTGATTTCTTTCCTCTATTCGCCTAACTTCAAAAAATAGCGTCATCAAGTGCAAGAATTTTAACTGGAATATTGAAATAACAAAAATATTAATTACTCTTTACGAGGAAAATGAGTGTTTATATAATAATCTTGTCCCGGATAACGAAATACGTTTTTACAAAACCCAAATACGTCTTTAATTTTTTGCTTTGTTCTTAACAGTTTTCTTCTTTTTTAATGCTGTTAATAAAAATTGCACTCATAGTAACGGAAAACACAGCTAAATCGTTATCCATCTTGATTTATGACATTGTTTATATGATCATAGGTGGATCATAAGTGTAATATGTAAAAATGAAAGACAGCATCATTTAACTATGATCATAGAATTTGACAGATATGAAATCATTTATAAATGATAAATATATGATAATGTAATAGCGGCCTTACACATAGTAATTGTAAAATAAAACTAAACTTACTCTTTTGATTTAATTCAATTGTTTTTTATATTGTTGTATAAATTCAAGTGTCAATCCTGGCAACTCCGATCCGATTTTGACTTTGGCGCCAAATTTCAATTTTAGAATTTCAATATTCGGGAAATATTCCTTTACAAAACTAGGGTGACCATAAATACTACACCATTTCTGATTTCCCAAAAACGAAATCGTTCTATCAATGGAAATAACTGGAAGTCGCAGGCGAGGGGTTAAGTTTATATTAATAATCAAATTCATGTTTATGCGCCGATTTCGATGAAACTCGGTTTTTGGCACTATTTTGATAAGAAAATAACAACGCATTTTTTAAATATTAAAAAATTCAAGATGGCGGCCAACTTTTTTGTTTATGGGCCGATTTCGATGAAACTCGGTTTTTGGCACTATTTTGATAAGAAAATAACAAAGCATTTTTAAAATTTCAAGATGGCGGCCAACTTTTTTGTTTATGGTCCGATTTCGATGAAACTCGGTTTTTGGCACTATTTTGATAAGAAAATAACAACGCATTTTAAAAATATTAAAAAAATTCAAGATGGCGGCCAACTTTTTTGTTTATGGGCCGATTTCGATGAAACTCGGTTTTTGGCACTATTTTGATAAGAAAATAACAACGCATTTTTAAAAAGATTAAAAAATTCAAGATGGCGGCCAACTTTTTTGTTTATGGGCCGATTTCGATGAAACTCGGTTTTTGGCACTATTTTGATAAGAAAATAACAAAGCATTTTTAAAATATTAAAAATTCAAGATGGCGGCCAACTTTTTTGTTTATGGTCCGATTTCGATGAAACTCGGTTTTTGGCACTATTTTGATAAGAAAATAACAACGCATTTTTAAAAGATTAAAAAATTCAAGATGGCGGCCAACTTTTTTGTTTATGGGCCGATTTCGATGAAACTCTGTTTTTGGCACTATTTTGATAAGAAAATAACAACGCATTTTTAAAAGATTAAAAAATTCAAGATGGCGGCCAACTTTTTTGTTTATGGGCCGATTTCGATGAAACTCGGTTTTTGGCACTATTTTGATAAGAAAATAACAAAGCATTTTTAAAATATTAAAAATTCAAGATGGCGGCCAACTTTTTTGTTTATGGTCCGATTTCGATGAAACTTGGTTTTCGGAACTATTTTGACAAGAAAATAACAACGCAATTTTAAAAAAACTAAAAATCCAAGATGGCGGCCAACTTTTTTGTTTTTGGGCCGATTTCGATGAAACTTGGTTTTTGGAACTATTTTGACAAGAAAATAACAACGCAATTTTTCAAAGACTAAAAATCCAAGATGGCGGCCAACTTTTTTATTTTTGGGCCGATTTTAATGAAACTCGGTTTTTGGTACGATTTTGACAAGAAAATAACAACGCAATGTTGAAAATTTTTGAAAAGTTTCATCGAAATCGGCCCAAAAAAAACAATAAAGTTGGCCGCCATCTTAGATTTTTAGTATTTTAAAAATTGCGTTGTTATATTCTTGTCAAAATATTGCCAAAAACCGAGTTTCATCGAAATCGGCCCAAAAACAAACAAGTTGGCTGCCATCTTAGATTTTTTAATTTTTTCAATACATATTGTGTTATTATTTTCTTGTCAAATTAGTACTAAAAACCGAGTTTCATTCAAATCAGCCCACAAATAAAAGAGTTGGCTGCCATATTTTTTTTATATTTTTAACATTTCTTTGTTATATTTTGATCAAAATAGTAACAAAATCGAGTTTCATAAAATCGGCCCACGAACAATATAGGTGGCCGCCATTTTGTTTTTTTTTATATTTTTAACATTGTGTCTTCGTAAATCTCTTGCACCCATTTTATTAATTTCACAAGTAAAGAAATTGGTGCAAGTATTTTAGACCTTATTGACATCTTTACCAAAATAACAGTTTTTAATGAAACAGCAAAGTAAATGTACAAGTATAATTATGGGATCGAATTATACAATCGAATTTCAAACGTCAATAAAGTCGAAAATCATTTCCATCTTTTTTTAACTACAGATCTTTAGATAATGTTTTCCTACTTTTACTTGTTTTTCCAACATTTATTTGTTTTTCCGAAGTTCACGCACATTGCATTTTTATTAAAAATTGGAATAAACTTTAAAGTTGCGTAATTATTTACACTTGAAATTAAATTGGATTGAATAAACTAGATTTTAATTGGTTGAATTACCATATTTAAAAAATAAAAACAAAAAAGCAACTTAATAAAAACGTGATAAATAATTTGTTCTTAAAAATATTTTTTTTAAATAAATATTAATTTTCTTTTTTTTAGTTAACGAGCTAAACTAAAAATATACCACCGCCTATCAGAGTACTCGTCAAGACCATTCAAACGAGTCCAAACTCGATGGGGTTGAAAGGTTTTATTGCAGAGTTCCTGTGGCCTTCTTCCGGCTCCATCATCAGACTCTTGGATACTATTACCCAACAGAGCACTCGTCAAGAAGATTCAAACGAGCCCAAAATCGATGGGGTTGCATGATTTCAATATTGAGTTCCTATGGCATGGAATCCAGACTTCATAACCTCGTCTCCCGTCAGAGTACTTGTCAAGACAATTCTAATAAGCCCAAACACGATGGGGTTGTATAGTTTTATTCATCATAGAGTTCCTGTGGCGTTCTTCCGGCTCCATTATCAGATCACCTCAATGACACTGTAATATTGCATTTCCTGCCATTTCTGACCTGTGTTCAAAGTTTCAAGTCTCTAGCTCATCGGGAATTTGGTATAAAATCGTTTGCAAAATTTGTGCTCAAACAAACAAAAGAGCAAGCAACCTAATAAAAACGCGGTAAAAAGTGTAAATTATAAATAAAGAACTACCTAGGTATTTAAGTTTATATTAAACAGTTTAAAGTATCATGTATGTCTCCGGCCAACCATACGGTTTGGTCACCCTAATGAAGAAAAGGACACATACATCTACTTGACCTCTCTGTCGGCTCGTTTTGGGGCGAAGCGCTCATTCCGGTTTATAGTACTATTTCCATGGGTGAAACTATTGTTTTATGGGTCTTGTAAACCATTTATAATCCTAATAATCCTAATTCTACCCTATTCAAAAGCAAATAAATAAATTCATTTAAAAAAATTTTTTCATTCATTCTATAAAATAGAAAAAATACTGCCAAACATTTCAGTATTTTGTTACATAACGACATAAAACCGTTACATGTTATCTTTAGATAATAATAAAAAGACATTGGCTGTATCTCTGATAAAAAATGTAGGTAAGCATAATAAAATTAAAATTAATGATTTTCTCCAATCAATTTGCCAAGATATTGCAACTAGGAAATGAAAGAAGTCTTGAGAACTTCTCAAGAAGAATCCCTTCTTTAGAAGTTCTCAAGAAGGGATATTTAATTTTAATCTATACTGGGTGTAACAAGACCCTCAACGAAGCCGAGGTCTACGTATTCTGCCCATCATCGGGACCATTTCTGTTCAAAATTATTGCTGGGAAACGATTTTAATTTTTGGGCATAAAAGCATTGCATAGGTACATTACCACGCAAGGTAACGCGTACAACAAACCGCGCCTGCGAGTGTATGCTACACATTTGCGTGCGGCCGAGTTGAAAGGCAGCGTTTATGTGCGTGCTCATGAGATACATTGAGTGATGACGTTTTGAAGCCATTGTTTGTTACGAAATACTTAAAATTTGGATAATGTTTCTTTGCAAAAAAAAATAGGAAATAACGAATAAAATAAAATTTCATTAAAATTAAGTTTTTTTACTTTGACCTTCTATAGCTTCGTAGCCATTTGTTTCCCAGGTATAGTCTAACTAAAAGACAAAAATGATCCTGATGCTGGGCGAAATGCGTGGACTTCGGCTTGGTTGAGGGTATTGTTACACCCGTTATGTACCGTACTAGTCAACACGGCACGCTGGGTTACCACGACAGGGTAATCAAATTCAATCGCTTTCATACTTAAATGCGAAGACATTTAGGTTCAATATGAATTGCATTGACAGTTTTGTAAAACCTGACGCGCTGCTGACTGTATGTTCACATTTTATCCTTGCATTGCAACCGACAAAGTATTAAGATGGCACTTAATATAAAAAGTCTATATTTATAAGTATTTTTTTAAGATTAATCTTTATCTACAAAATCCATAGTTTACACCGAAGCGAAGCGTGGGCGGGTCGCTAGTGATAATTATTTTTTACACGACTGCCCAAAGCAAAAAGAGTGTATATGTGTTTATGGTTCATGTATGTTTGTGGGTATGTGATCTTTATTCCACCATAACTTCCAAATGGCTCAACGGATTTAGAAGTATGGTATGGGATATTGTGAGAATTCTTACATCATTCCGAGTGACACTGGCTATTTTTTTTTTTTTGAAAAAAGTTAATATGGCGACTGCATGACGCCATTTTCAAATGTGAAAAAAAAATGTTTTTCTTCAATTAAGTATTACAATATTAGCATCAAATTAAAGGCCTTAATGAGCACATTTCAAAAATATATAATTTATCACTAAATTATATATATTAATGCGTGAAATAAAAACATTTAAATTTAAAAAAATTATTTGATTGAATCAGGCGTCACTTGGCGGAAGTCCCAAACCATTTTGAAAAAAGAAATATATGTAGCTTACTTCCGCAAACAATGTATGCAAGATGCACCGCCCGCCCGCCCGCAAAAATATGCACATGCACACCACAAAATATCAGTGCACAAACCTGCATTTAGCAAGACAGCAACACACCTTGCACCTTCACCAATTAGGCTACTCTACACGTGTTTCGCCCCAACCCGGAGCATCCTCAGGAGTTAGATCGTGCGTAAACCAACACCGAATGATCGGTGTTGGTTTACGCACGATCTAACTCCTGAGGATGCTCCGGGTTGGGGCGAAACACGTGTAGAGTAGCCTAATTGGTGAAGGTGCAAGGTGTGTTGCTGTCTTGCTAAATGCAGGTTTGTGCACTGATATTTTGTGGTGTGCATGTGCATATTTTTGCGGGCGGGCGGGCGGTGCATCTTGCATACATTGTTTGCGGAAGTAAGCTACATATATTTCTTTTTTCAAAAAATTTAAAAAAATTAAAAACACGACTGCCCTGCTAATAACAAACTAAAAAGTTAAATAACAAGTGTCATTGTAGTTGGGGGACCTCTTCGATTAAAAATTGTTCTACAAAACGGTCCCCCGACTACAATGACACTTGTTATTTAACTTTTTAGTTTGTTTTTAGCAGGGTGGTCGTGATTTTAATTTTTATTATTATTATTATTTTTTTTGCTTTCAAGGATTCCCCCAATCTCGACAGCAGATGCTCGTTGACGTCGTCAAGATTGTCGTACACTTCCCATGGATTAACCAGTCACCCCCAAGTGGTTTTGTACCAAAACATGGTAAGTTACACATCGAACACACACACACACCTGAGTCAGTGGGATTATCAAAGATAGATCATAATCTATCTATGATAGTCCCCACTCCACTGTCTCACAGAAGTATGGGATAAATTACTGCAAGTAATATTAATTATTTAACTTATTTTAAAAGGAGACTGCCCACCAAAGATCACCTTTTTATAGAAGCTCTGTGCCGCAACAAAATAAAATCCATATTATTTTTTAATTCCTAGCGATATATTTGAAGACAGTTTTATTGAATAGGTACCTTGATTTGACTTATCTCAGTCAACATCATACATTATGTCTAGTACGCTATTATCTTATTTCAAAACACCACGGAAAATTCATTAAATAAATAATACCAGGAAAAGGAAAGAAAAACTAATTACCTCCTGATTATAGCTTAAAGCCTTTTCCAGCTACTAATAGTACATTATGAGACAAATTAGCTTAAGTTGCTCATTACACACAAGGCTGTGGGTTGCAGCCGAGTGTGCAATGAGCAAAAGCTCACGAGTTTCATACGACGTTTTTCAACACATTTGCGAGGCAAATACAAAGTAATTTACCACACAGCAACAAATACGACAAAAACAAAATATGTCTTCTTCTTCTTATTTTTGTTATGGCAATCTACTTTCCTCTTGGAAGTAATTTTTGCCAGTGTCATGTTTTGAATAGTTCAGTATTTCTAGATTTTCTAGTAGATTGTTTCAGTTTACATTAAAATGCGGGTGCATCACATTCCAATGCTGCTTGGAGCATTTGGCAGCAAGTATATCAAGACAGTTTACTCGGTAGGTTTGGCCGAGGTAGCGACCACTACAATAAAAGTCTCAGCTTCACACAACCAAGATCGCGCCTATTTCCATTATCCCACATATTGTTCAGTTGCGTAGACACCACAAAACTGCACCAATTTCAAGACACAATATCCACTATGAATCAATTTGCGAATAATTAAAATAGTAGCCAAACTGAACTCGTCAAAATCCCGCCAAAAAAAACTCACAAAATATGTCAATTCTGGGAAAAAGCGCGTAGGTTTTTTTTTGTTTTTTTTTTCACACGCCCAATGCAAGAATATTTTGCAAACAAAGGGGTGAGTGAGCATACAGCCTACTTCAAAATTATAATTTTAAGTGATAAAATGCAAATATTTTAATATTTTATTACAAAATATTGTAAATTATGAAGAATTTGATAATAATAAATATTTGTTTGACTTAATTAAGAACTTACACATTTATTTATTAAAAAAAATGAATATGAATTTTCGGCGGCATAAAACCTCTTTGTTATTACTAAAAAAATAACTGTATTACCCGGTTAAATTGGGAATGCTCTGTTTACTCGCATAGAACTTGCAGTAAGGTACTTATTTAACTTTGTAGGGATAATTCTATAACAACCCAGTGTTTTATATATTATTGCACACGTTTGTTATAGCTCGGTTTATGGCCCTAAAAGCGATGTATTAGGGCTTACTTTACGAGCAAGTGTGTTGAAAAATCAATTACAGTCACTAGGGCACAAAATATGATTTGTTTTGTCCTTACAAAATGACCAATCTCTTTTATAATACACAACTTTAATTGCAGACTCATAATATGGGACAACCCCTTGAAGAAAAGCAAGAAAAGTGCATTTCATCCGCCGGCTTTATAATATAAAAAACGTCCAAGTAAGTATCCCAGCTTTGCCTATTGTGTATTTATTTTATCGTTTATTAGAAGGATATTAGATAGGAATCACTAAAATTTATTCTCGTATCTGTTCTAAGAGTGTACATTTTGGAAAAGATACATTTTGGGAAATGTACATTTTAGGAAGTGTACTTTTTGGGAAATGGACATTTCGGGAAATGTACCTTTTGGGAAGTGGACATTTCGGGAAATGTACATTTTGAGAACCTGAAGGCATCAAAATGACCAACTTTTATCTAAAATTGCAAAAAATATCAGCTATTTCATATTTTTTTATGAAACAGCATATTTGCGATTTCAAAGTTCAAAAATCAGCTGTTTCATACAAAAAATATTTTTGTATGAAACAACAGAACTTTTTCGCGATTTCAGAGTTGTTCCCATAGTAGAAGTTGTTCAGTTTGTCGGTTCCTCCCTATCTACTATATTCGGCATCAGGGGGTTTTTTGTAACACGTTGTTAAAGATTTATGAAACATTTTATTTTCAACTACAATTCTTGATGTTTCTTTTACCTTCCACTTTATAGCTACCATTTTAATTTAATCGAGTAAGTAATAAGTTCTTGATATATCCTACTCATAAATGGTGTCGAATGATTCAGTTCTTATGGAAAAAATATATCCTTCTCGCCCAGCATTCAAGTTTGTATTTTTTTATTTATTGGGCAGTCAACAAAATTTATGGGCAGTATTAGAATTAGTTTCATTTTCCGCTGTAAATGCAATGAATTTTCTTCCTTTAATTTACTTATTTCTCTCTTTAGAATTAAATCTGGAAGTATATTTTTTGAAAAAAAAAATCCAATACAATTTCAATTTTCCACTATAATGACGGAGAAGGTACTGAATCAACAAACATGACAAAAAATACAACCGAATTTATAACTCTTTTTTCAGTTTTTTTTTGAAGTCTTTTAAAAATTGGGTGCTTTTCCGTAGGTACACAGTCTACACAGATAAGTGCCTAGTTGCCTACTAATAAAAAGCACTTCCGCTTTTCTGTAAGGTTGGGTAGGTACCCACTTATTCTTTGATTCACTTATTTATTGACCGTGCTCCACTGCCGTGCTACTCTGAAACGAAACTAGTAACTCACTTCGAAAGTCACTTCCCGTCTCACGAGTTTGATATTAGAAATAAGATAATAATAGACTAATTTATTAATTGCAATTAGGTTGCTTCTGTAGTTATCTTATTTTAATTTTCAATTGATAAAGTAACCTTCAATTATCTGATTTCCAATATCAAACTCTGGTCAAATGAGGTGACTTTCAAAGTGAGTTGCGAATTTCATTTCAGAATAGCACGGCTACACCAAAAATTTTGTTTACCCTGTGCTGCAACAGTAGTGTGTGCGTCACACGTACACACAATGGCCACATTATTTTTTTTCTGCTATGGCGCATTGTTTCAGGTTCGCAGAGTGCGGAGGTTCGCGAACCTACACTCGGCATCAGATAAACCGCACCTTTTCAAAAATTTAAGTTAATTTAATCCTATCGAATTTAATGGTAAATGTTGTTATATACTTCTTCCCCTTCGGACATAGCCAACAGTCTCTAGAAACCGTTGGGATACTCGTCGAACGGAATCAACTAAGATTCAGTTTCCGAGCAACTTTACATTGCCTGTTTTTTGGAATATTTGAGCAACTTCATGGGCATAACATAACATAATATCCACCTTTGGTATTCCTTTTTTTTAATTGAACTGTTGAAGTGTGTTTTCTCCATCATCTCGATAGCGAATCTACCCGCATTTCTTGAATTGACCCCTTTTATTTCCCTTATTGCGGCGCAAGCAATAACGCTTTAAGCGTTTAATTATGATAACTGTTATCTTAATTAAATCGAACAATTATTAGTTGAAAGCTCATTAAATGTACTTACTTTCAATAGATATTAAGGCTGCGCAGTCTGCACACTAGCGCCGCCATTAGAAAAAAAACCATAGTGCTTAAATAAAGAAAAATTTGTAAATTATCTCTCTGGAGTGCACTCCGAACAAGCTTTGTGGTACTTTTTATTACTTAAGCAATATTTTCTAGCCTGTCGTTTAGTATAATTGACTTTTATTGTTAAAAGTGGCCACTTTTCGCAATAAAAGTCCATATAACTAAACAACAGGCTATAAAATATTGCTTAAGTGATAAAAAGTACCGCAAAGCTTGTTCGGAGTGCACTCCAGAGAGATAATTTACAAATTTGTCTTTATTTAAGCACTATGATTTTATTTCCAATGGCGGCGCTAGTGTGCAGACTGCACGCTCTTAATACACAATGAAACGTTAGCTAGCAATAGCAGGTGGCCAAGTCTAAACTTATTTTCGAAGAGGTGCGATTTTTCTGACGTCGAGTGTATACCTATGTGGGTATCCATACCCACCCTAATAATAGTGTCACATTGCTCAATTTATTCACTGACAAAAACTGGGAATTCCAACTCTCTCGTATCAATAATTAAATAATTATTTGATTTGGTTTTATTTTATGACGCTTGTTTTACACAAGCATAAAGTAAACAAAAGATTTTTGTAATATCTATCGTTGATATCTTATCAATCACTCTGGTAGATACTACGAACATCTGAGTAGATAAGCATCAGCGAAGATAATTGTTATAAAATAAACGCGAATTTGGACGTTTGAGCTGTGGTTTGAGTCTGTGTTAAGCTTATAAGGGTTAGATTCTGCTACTGTTACATACACTATTAAGGTGGCTGTACCCACCACCGAAAGTGATGCCCTTTTATTAAGTTTTTAGGAAATAATTTTAATAAAACTTTACGTGGAATATTTAGGGCCTATGGTCTACTAACTCTAGTATTTTTAGAAGGTATCACCACATTCCCTCGTGGTCACTGCTAGAAGTAAGTAAATAGAAAAATAGCCAAAAGTGGTAAAAATTCAACGAATGACTACGAGGGAACGTGGTGATACCATAAGAATATTTATTTATTCTTATGGTGATACCACATTCCCTCGTAGTCACTACTAGAACTAGACTATGGGCCTTAAAAAATCCACGTAAACTTTTATTAAAATTGTGTATCTGTCAAGATGTCCAAGCAAAGCTCAAGGGCACTACCTATCTTTCCTCGAAGCGCTTTGTGGTTTTTTTAACCTTCATCTTGGGTTTGGAGGGTACCAGATAAAGAAAATTCTCGGGATATGATGTCAGTAGTAAACTTCTTAAACTTACAAAGTTTCAATTGCATAGCTCTTATAATTGATATCTAAAAAACCCCAATTTCAACTTTTTGACAGTGCGAGTCGGAAGTCTTGGCAACATTATACATGAAAATGTTTTTGGTGGGATTATAATTACTTACATTATTAAATAAAAATCGGCGGGCGCCACTTTCGGTCAGGGTACCACTAGGCCGACATATCCATTCAGAAAATTAATAAAGAATGCCTACCAGTGCAACAAATTACAATAAAAACAGAAATGTGAGCTATATTATGATAAGTACTCAGTTAGTTTGGTACATGCTGAGGTGTACTCAGCATGCCTCAGCTGTCTAAATAAACACATAGGTAATTATTCCATTCGTAGGTAGCTGCATATTTTACTCGTAACATAATGCAAAAAATTGTTGTCAGCAGACAATGGCTGAACGCTATTACCTACGAGGCTGCGATCCACATTCAGATACATGCTACCGCTGTCGGCGGCTTTTATATGTATAGACAAGGATGAATAAATCAAATACTTATTTAGAAAAAAATATCCAAAAGGTATACGTTGGTACCCATAGTAGGTAAGGTACAACTATGTGCTTTTTATTTTATAATATACACAGTTAATAGATACCTATATTAACTGTACCTACCTACCTAGGTATATCTAAAAATAATTAGTATATCTCCCCCCTTTACTAATCAATTACCTATGTGCAGTTAAAAGTTTCAATTTAAGATAAGAATGTTTAGTTTAAAAAAAATATTATAAAACCAAGAAACCTATACCTATATGCCATTATATTTAATATAAGTAATAAACAATATTAAATTGTCATAAATAACTTTTCCAAACTGATTTATTATGTTTACCTACTTCTCACCGAAATTCAGGCTACCTACCTACCTATATGAAATCGTTTCATTTTAAATAGGTACCTAATAAAAACGTGTTAAAAGAAATCATGTAATTCTAATGTTCTTGATTAGGTAGATATCGCTTTAGTCACTCAAAACAGTATTTAGTTTTTCTTTAATTATTTTTATCAGTTTAATTTATCACTGGAATCACGTTTATACCCTTCTAATAGATAAATAGTAATAAAATGTTATGTCTATCTTGACAATATCTTACGCACATCACTGATTAGATATTACCAAACGTATGGAAATCTCTCCAATCCAATCTTTAAATTTTTATCGAACACATTGAGAAAATTATTGGGCAAAGAAGCAAAATATTTTATTTTAATCAAAAGAAAAACAATATACTTAAATATGTACTTGCAGAAAATGGACTTTTCACCGTTGTGAAAAGTCTACTATTTATTAGGTTCTCTACTAAATAATTTCTTCATGAGTAAATAATCAACGGTTCAAGTTTTTTTGTAATGGGGAAAAAATGTTAAACTCGCGTCAGTCAGGGTCACGTGAGCCTGATCGAAAATTCGTAAGACGGATGTAGCGTAGACAGCCGGCGGCGGAAGTAGCCCCCTCTCTTTCTACGGCGCGGTGAAAATGGCGGCGCGTCGTTTTGGCGTTCGGTGCCGGCGGGTTGATTTTTCTGAGAGATAAACTTTTTAATGTAATATAAATTGTCATGTTTGTGTACGATAACGCAATAAATAAATATTGTATTCTACCTCATAAATGATAGTAAAAATTATTCCCTAACCATTCCAAAATATCAAAAATGCACAACGTTAATATTCAAGTTTTCACTTTTGCCGGCACTCCCGGAGTGCAGCCCTATTTTTTTGTTGGCGTAACAGCTATTTTTAAACGACTTAAAAAAATAAAGAGTAGGATATCTATTCGTCGCGTATTTTTTTTATAAGTTATAGTAGGGTACCTACCTACAACAATTACTCGAAGACGGTTGAATCGTTTGAAATGATTCAAACGTTATTACATCATCAGGTTTGTTCCCAAGTTGATCTCATTTTTTTTAAATCGGTTCAGTAGTTTTCAGGTAATCCTAAAAATATTTTCGTTTCGTTACCATTTATGTGAATTTAGACAGAAGACTTATACAGAACACTAGCGCCGCCATTGGGAAATAATCATAGTGTGTTCTTCTACTGCATTTCCGAAGAGGCTTTGTGGACTTTTTATCGCTTGAACAACATTTTCTAGCCTGTTGTTTAGTTTAAGGGTGTATCGCACGTTCACTAGCGCCACCAATCAAAAAAAAACATAACAACGAAATAACGATGTAAAATAAAATTCTGAAAAACTAGTATTAGCTATCAACTATTTTTGTATGAGTGAAAATCTGGATTAACGTCCAAAGTGGCCACTGTTGGCGTTAATCCAGGTTTAAACTACATAACCACATTTAAACCAGGAAAAAACGCATACAACAATAGTTTATAATAACTAATACTAGTTTTTATATTTTTCAGAATTTTATTAAACAGAGTTATTTCGTTGTAACAATTTTAATCATCAGTGCATAATATGCATAAATAGCAGACTACCTATAGGTACCTCTTAGTAAAGAGACGCCTCTATACGTTTATAAGTCATTGCACGGCCGAACGTTCCTTTCCTTGAAAAAAAAAGCAAACAGCATCGGTTCGGTGTCGCAAAACATTTGTCGAGCAGCGAGCAGTTTTCTTTGGGAAACGAATACAGACACAGCGTGGTGACGAATAAATTAAGAATAATAACGAGTGCTACCATGACTTACGCATTTATTGTTGTAGTATCGGTTGCAATCACTTTGAAGTTACTTTTCTTAAGTTTTTCCATGTATTTTACTTACAAGTGCAAGGAAAATCAAGCGCAGGTGAGTGAGATCTGTAGGAATTGCATTTCGAAACAATAAATACTTAACTACGTGTACGTAATGACTACCGAACTTAGATAGTGAGTGATTGAGAAGTGACTTTTGTACCTACCATAAGATAGATACAGTAGGTACCTACCTGGTAAACGGTACTTACAGAAAGATATAAATAAGTAGTTTTATAAATCAGTTTTGATTTTATGAGTTGCTGCTTCGCTTTAAAACTTGTTTCTACAAAACCAATACTTTTTTATTAAACTTCAATAAAGACAGTGGCAAGGCAGGTTATCAACCGCATTTCCGTTTTCCTGTGTCTATCCAATACAAAAATTAAACGAACTATAAGTAGGTAGGCACCTCGATTACCCTTGAATGGCTCAGAATAAAATTCTTTGTTATTTTTCTACTCAGATTCAGTTCATACCTACACTAAATCACTAGAGAATTTTATTGCTTTATAAGACCTAGGTATTGAAACCTAATGACAATTAGTTTTTTCTGTAGGTAAGTACCTTTTTTTGTATGCCGGAGAAAATGCATTTATGCATCCCCCCGCAGGTGTTCGAAATGTGGTGGGACTCCCTACTTAAATAATTTAACTGCATTATGGATGTAAACATCCAAATAAAATAAAACTGAACTAAGGTACCTACCTAGTTCAGCTAACTATTTAACCGTGACGTGCCGATAAGCAAACATAACTCGACCATTTTTAAATGGGTCAAAGAATTTCATACAATCATCACATTTCCGCAGCGCTTCGTAGCTACCTTGAATGTGTTGTCATGCCTAATTTCATCACTCCTAAGTAGATTCTATAGTTCAACAATAGTTCTTTTATTCCCTAGACTGTAATGAAGGTCTTTTCAATACATTGAGCGACCGCACAAGTACGAGGGTGGTTTGATAAGTCCATGACTTTGTAAAGAAGAATAGTAGATTGTACCATAAGGGAGCAAAATAATATTTTTACGGCGAGGGCGTTTTTTGAATCCAGAGCGAAGTGAGGGATTCAAAGTACGTCGCCCGAGCCAAAAATATATTTGCGCTTTTTCTGGATGAAAGGTACCCTATGTCCTTCCCTGTACCCTTGACAACGCCCAACAAGCAAAAAAGTCTCTGGATGCGCACGTTATTGGAGTGGTAGGCTTACAGGGCTCTTATAATTGGGAACATGCATCAATTTTTTTTGGATCAAAATTAAAAGTATAATGCGTGAGAAAATCAACTGTAATATTAAAACTTTTCTCATGCGTTTTTTTCTCGTGATATAGTCACTTGAAGTAAGCACGCAGCAGCTCCCGCCGAAAACGCTCTATACAAAAAGGTAAACATTTGTGACGTCACTCATGTCACGTTTCAGGCGCATTACCTATATGGAGTTAGCCAAGGATTTTCAAATATTATCTCCCTAAATATTGCATTTAAGTACATATGTGTCATACAAAATATTATTTCTTATTTGATATTCTATCCGACTGTTATGTGCATTATATCCCAAAATGAAAAAAAAAATCGTTATTTTCCCCTGTGTGATAAAACTAAAATAATTATTTTTTTATTTATTTTTCTGTTCCATCATTATTTTATACGTGTCCGCAGCGACCAAGCTCAAATTTATCAAAATCGGTGACTTATGCATGTTCCCTATTGTTTTGTAACATGTAATCGTTCTTGAATTAGTCTTAAACAAGATAATACGGGCTCAAGAACACTCAGTTTTATTGTCTAGTCTCATAAATGTATATAAGAGCATTTTATAATACTATTTTAAGACTCTTGCTCCTCCTAAAATAACATTTACGAAGACTCATTGCGCTTGAGAAAACCTGTTCTTATAGCCCCATTCACTAAGCTCATTTGATTTTATAATAGACTTGCTAAATGCTATTGTAAAAGTGTCATACTAATATCAGCATAGCATAAGAGTATTGTAAGTATTGAACATTATGAAAATGGCCACCGATTATTGTTTTAGACAAGTGTTCTACAAGAGCAATGGTCTTAAAAAATACTTAACGAGAGTCAATTGAGATGAATTACTCTTACAGTGCTCTTCGTCAAGAACTATTGGCCTTAAAATGAAACATGGCGACATTTTGTGTTATTTTAGAATTAATTTAATGAATTATTAATATTCAAAAACAAATTCCAGAAAAGGCCCATGAAAGTATTATTATTTATATTTAAAATCTATCGAGTAAATCTACTTCGCAGAGAGTTCGATGTTATAATTAGCAAAATAACAGTCACAAATAGGTAATTTCTAGCATCTTAGTAAAGTAAATATATTTATGATTTAATTTTTAAAGATATTTAATAACCACCGTCCACTTCAATCACATGATGAATATTGTTTCGCGAATACCGTGTGACTTTAGACCAATTTAAGCCTATCTAGGCTTACAAGATATTTAGGTAAAAGCGATATTAGCCTAGGGTAGCTTAAATTAGTTTTGGCAAGATTACTATAATGACGAACAGCATTCAATAAGACTGATATTAGAATGATATTAAAACAAATACGCTTATAATTGGTGCCCAAACTCAGGCTTATACAAATAATTATAATCAATGTAAGAGCGAAAAATCGTAGTTTAATAATAGTCTTGAGCACGTTGTAAGCCCGGTTTTTGCTTGTTGGGCGTGTATGCAAAATTTCATGATGATCGGTTGAGTAGTTAAGACGTGAAGGCGTAACAAACAAACAAACAAATAAACAAACAAACAAACGGACTTTCGCATTTATAATATTTAAAGGAAAGGATATTAGGAAGGATTGCATTTCTCCATTAAAAAAAAATACCACAGGCTTTCATATTTCTCCCGCGATTTTGCATTTAATAGATTATAATCTGTTTTATATGATTTTAATTATAATATGAATAATTATTCATCACATTTCTTGCGTCAGTTGATCAGTTCTAATTCTAATAGGTTCTTTCAGGAGTTAATTCTATACTTTCACTGTCACTTGAAGAACTCATTTTTTCAAAAGAAAACCATGAATTTCTAACAATCCTGTGAAAGTTGACAAAAACACGGGCCGTAGTTCGCGCGTTTTTAACATGGTTTTTTATTTGAATTCTTTTTTTTATTCAGCTCATGTGCCGTCGTACCAGCCAGTCTTTATTCAAACAATATTTGCGTCCGATTTCTTTGACGCGCTGTGCTAAGATGTTCCAAATTCAAAAAGTGCGCGGCAAAAATATTTTCATCCCATCTATTCGAAAAGGACGACTTGGTTCGCCGAGTTTTTAGCGGGATTTTGTCGAGTTCAGGTCGGTGACTATTTTAATTATTCGCAAATTGATTCATAGTGGATATTGTGTCTTAAAATTGGTGCAGTTTTGTGGTACAAGTGTCTACGCAACTGAACAATATGTGGAATAATGGAAATAGGCGCGATCTTGGTTGTGTGAAGCCGAGACTTTTATTGTAGTGATCGCTACCTCGGCAAAACTTACCGAGTAAACTGTCTTGATATATTTGCTGCCAAATGCTCCAAGTTGCATTGGAATGTGATGCACCCGCATTTTAATGTAAACTGAAACAATCTACTAGAAAATCTAGAAATACTGAACTATTCAAAACATGACACTGGCAAAAATTACTTCCAAGAGGAAAGTAGATTGCCATAACAAAAATAAGAAGAAGAAGACTTGGTTCGCCTTTAAGTGCACCCAAAGGTGGTGTTTTCTCTAAGAAACTTTTAGCGGGCAGTAATGAGTTTTTATTCCTCTTTATAAGTGCGCCGCAAATATCTTAGGTTAAAAAACAGGTTACTTAATGGGGAATGTCTGAAAAAACCAAATTGGCTGAATATTTTTTTATAGGTAGGAATAAGCTCCCTTAGTAATAGAACAAAGTTTCAGAACTTTCAGTTGCAGGAAAACTTAAAAAAAATTAAAGTCACTTCGAGTTCACAAATGTATACGAAAGTAACAGCAGACTGGAGATAAAACCTTTAGCCACCACCTTCCACAACCACAACATACTATTAAAAAAAAAATCTTCTTCTTATTTTTGTTTTGGCAATCTACTTTCCTCTTGGAAGTGTCAAGTGTTGAATAGTATAGTTCAGTGGTAGATTGTTTCAGTTTACATTAGAATGCGGGTGCATTGCATTCCAATGGTTTGGTACCAAGTATTATCAAGACAGTTTACTCGGTAAGTTATGCCGAGAGGTAGCACCACTACAGTAAAAGTCTCGGCTTCACACAACCAAGATCGCGCCTATTTCAATTATCCCACATTCATTATTGTTCAGTTGCATAGACACCTGTACCACAAAACTGCACCAACTTTATGACACAATATCCAGTATGAATAAATTTGCAAATAATTAAAATAGTCACCGAACCGAACTCGACTAAATGGCGCCAAAAACTAAAAAAAATCAACTCAAATTATCAAAACTTTTTTTAAATACCTACGTGTTGTGGTCATGAATTTAGTACATCCCTTCGGTGTGGTTGTGGCCGGCGGTGGCTAAGGTAATCTCCGTTCTGCTGTTGGACCATCGGCCAACCAGGGTCATTTTCGATCTATCGCATATTGGGACGAGACCAAATTGGCAAGATAGCCATTAGCTTGGTATTAACAATAAATCATTGTCATTCATCATTGGGTTGCGAAGTAGGAAGCTTCTGGGAGATATGTCACCCTGAAAATGGTCACCCATCGCTAAAAAAATATCGATCGCATATTTACGTAAATGGTGAACAGGTTCCTGGGTGGCATCATTACTTGAACTATTTTTTTGTGTTTTCATATCGATCGAATAAGGAACAAGGATCACAAGAGCATATATGTGAAATGTACTTACCTGCCCTGACCTCCTAGACGCTTCCTGAAAGCGACGCAAGACTATGGTTTTATATTCGCTTGGAACCTGCCCCAAACCCCTGAATGTAATTACATGCCAATATGTAGTCGATTATTTTTTGGAAAAAAGGCTATTTTTCTACCCTGGCCGCGCGCATGCTTCCTAAAAACTAACCAAGCCGATGTCTAACATGTTTGTAATGATGCCATCTACCATCCTGTTCACCATTTATATCAATATGCGATCGATTATTTTTTGCGATTGGAGATCATTTTATGGGAGGCCATTATGTTCAGGGTGGCATATCTCCCAGAAGCTTCCTACTTCACAACCCAGACGACAATATTTGATAACACCAAATAATTGGCTATCTTGCCAATGTGGTCTGGTACGAATATGCGATAGATTGAAAATGAGCTTCTGGGCCGACGGTCCATGTTACTTCCGTACAGTATGTGAAGACCATAGAAATAGCGAACATTTTTCTAAGTCTATGGTCGTAGTCGTTCGTTCTTGTGTTTGTGTCATCCATCAAAATACCTAGCTATAAAATTATATGCTACCTATCCAATAAGCTCATTATTTAAGTATTTGAGTAATGTGGGAATTAATTACCAATTTGATTTAATACCTAGGTATTGTTATGTCGAATAATTGGATACCTACCTACAGAGGCATGATGCGCCAATTTTTTTGTCAGTTCGCAACCTTCTGAGAAAATTGCAATGTAATTAGGTAGGTACAAAGATATGAGAATTCAGGTACCTATTATAAATACTTCTCATAATCTCAATGGGTGGTATTTTGACTGTTAGTTCGTAATGAAACATCCGCGTTTTTTGTTAAGGCGCTTTTCCGACCGAAAGTGGCGCCGCGGTGAATTTTATTTAATATTGTAATTCTACTAATACCACAGAATAGATATAAGTTGCTAATACACAATTTTCATAAAACTTCTCATGGAATTTTTATGGCCCATAGTTTAGTTTTTTTTAAACGGTATCATTTCATTCCCTCGTTGTCACTGCTAGAAGTAGTTAGGCCGTTTTTGACACATTTGCTATTTATATTTCTACGAATGACTGCGAGGGAATGTAGTGATACCTACCTTTTAAAAAAAATCCACGAAGTTTTATTAAAATTGTGTGCGTACTTATTATTATTATTATGGGTCGGGTTATCACTCGTCAGTTTCCCTAATTCGTCAGTTTTTTAAACTGGTCAGTTTACTTGATTCGTCAGTTTCGCGAAATTCGACAATTGGTCAGTTTCTATAATTCGTCACTTTACTTGTCAATTTATGCAATTCGTCAGTCCAGTACCAACAGTTATGCTAATAAAATTTAGATAAACAAGCGCCGATATCTGCATGCTCGCTCTGGTAATGCTTTCAAATATGTTATTTATTAAAAAATCGGAAACAATATTAGTTCAGTCACAGAATACATAATAGTACAAGTACAGAAGATCCACTCCGCAAAGTCATTTAAATAAATAGCGACTTTATCGCATGCACAATAAAGTGCAATTCAGGTCGCACACCGCTCCCTCCTTACAGTTATATTCACCTAGAAGTTGCCTCTCTTTCTATCGCGTAGCTCTTATCTCTTCTAACGACTTCAGGGTTTCCTCTTTTAAATAATAATTAAATAATAGGTACTTAATTTATTACAAGTTATGTGTTTGAGAAATAAAATGTGTACTTAAATACTTTAAAAAAACCTAGTTTAGGTACAGTCAGTGCCACATCAGACTATACATGCTAACTTTGAGGCAATTTGCTTTCTTATGAAATCAAATTGTCATTAATAGTTAACTTTATTTCGAAAGTAGGTAAGAAAGTACCTACCTAATCTATAAATTATTATTTTAATTAATAGTTGGGTGAAGATTGTTTAACAAATAAGACAAGTAAGTACCTAAGAATAAACAGATACTAACGAGGTAGTAGACAAGCACTTCTTACGTTTCGATGTCTTTTAGAACTTTTGGAAGTGTGAAAAACGTGAGGTTCGGATCCTTTTTATTAGTATTAAGGCAGCCCATTGCGATGCCTTCATTTTGGTTATATGTATATCACAAACGTGCGAACGAACGACGCGGCAATACGCGAACACGGCGAAATCCTCAGCCCTCTGAAATTAGTCCGTCCGGACGGACCCGCCGGCTACTTGTAGCTTCGTACCTAAAATGCGGAGTGCACCTAGCCTGGTTCAGTCAATAAGTGATTCAAAAGGGGGTGTAGAGTACATGAGAAGCTGCTTAGGAAGTAAACATACTAAAAGTCCTGACGTCTCGGAGGTGAGCCGGAGGGGGGAGGGGGGGGAGAAGGTACCACTTTTGGGTTTTTCGCAAATATTTCAAAAACGGTGCGTTATAAGAAAAAGAGTTCTTCTACTAAATTAAAGCTCATAATATTGTCTACAGCTTTGGTTCTAATCACGTTTGCCGAAATCCCAACCGTTTCCGAGCCACACGCTCCGGAAAAGTGAACTTGAAAAAATATCATATTATGTCTATTCGTTTATGATGAAAAGATCAACTTAAATTACGAAAATAGTTATCGCTATTGTCTTCATCCTCTTAGGCCGTGAAGGTCCTGGCAAGGGTTCTTTTCCTTTGTTGACGGCATCCTCATCCTCAGTGGTGACATCTTCATCTTCATTGTTGGCCACCTCATCTTCAGTGGAGGGAAGTTCATACATAAGTTGCCCTTTGTTCTCCTCGTCGACACTAACTCTGTTGAGGCATTTAGGAACTGAAGACCTGAGCTGAGCTGGCCCTGACTCTGCTTTTGATGTGGATGCCTCTCTTACATCCTTTTTAATTGTATCAGTTCAGGTGTAAATTAAAAGGGATGTCAAATCATGGAAACTTTGGTACTTTTCGTCTTTTCGTTCCTTACTAGCTTTGATAAGACCTAGTATTTCTTTTTTTCACCTCAGTTACATCCGTACTCCTTTGAAAGACCTCCTCATCACACACAAGACACTTACTTGCACTCATTGTTAGATTGCGTAATTATTAACGACTATTAGTTATTAAGATTTGTCCAACCGTTTGAGCGTGAAGAAGTAACAAACATACAAACACACTCACAAACTTTCGCATTTATAATATTTGTGTGAAGTGTGATGATGGGCAGAGCCTGACATGAAAATCAGCTAAACTATCAATTCATTATCATCATCATAATCATCATTGCAGCCGTATAACGTCCACTGCTGGACATAAGCCTCCTTAAGGATCGCCATATTGGGCGATCTGTCGTAGCCAAGCTTGACAGGCGGGGCTGGTGACTGCAGTTCGCTTGATAGCTTTATATATTTATTTTATTTTGAGCATAAGCCGGAAGTACCTCAATGCGAAGGCGGTAACAGTTTGACAGCACTTTTTCAACTTTTCATCAATAGAAAGTAGAAAACGTAATCTAACTGGCAACTCCCATTATTCATTTATTTATGCCTTCGGGCTTATGTTACTGTCGTTGTTTATGATTGCAATCTGTTTGGCTTGTTAACTCGTGTTTTCCTACTCGGTAACGCAGGGGAGTAGCTACAGACACTCTTTACTAATAGTCGTTATTAATTACGCAATCTAACAATAAGTGCTAGTAAGTGTCCTGTGTGTGATGAGGAAGTCCTTCAAGGGAGTAAGGATGTAACTGAGTGGAAACAAAAAGGAATACTGGTTCTTATCAAAGCTAGTAAGGAGCAAAAGGACGAAAAGTACTAAAGTTTCCATGATTTGACTTCCCTTTTAATTCACAAAAAATACACCCGAACCGAACTGATACAATTAAAAAAGATGTAAGGGAGGCATCCACATCAAAGGCAGAGTCAGGGTCATCTCAGCTCAGGTCTTCAGTTCCTAAATGCCTCAACAGTGTGAGTGTCGACGAGGATGATAAAGAGGAGAACATAGGGCCTCTTCTGGATGAACTTCCCTCCACTGAAGATGAGGTGGCAAACAATGAAGATGAAGATGTCACCACGAGGATGAGGATGCCATCAACCAGGGAAAAGAACCCTTGCCAGGACCCCCACGGCCTAAGAGGCCTATTTTTGTAATTTAAGTTGATATTTTAAAATGAACGAATAGATATATTATTAAAATATGTTATTTTTTATCAATGTTCACTTTTCCGGAGCGTGTGGCTCGAAAACGGTTGGGAATTCGGCAAACGTGATTAGAAGCAAAGTTGTAGACAATATTATGAGCTTTAATTTAGTAGAAGAACTCTTTTTCCTATGACGCACCGTTTTTGAAATATTTGCGAAAAATCCAAAAGTGGTACCTTCTCCCCCCCCCCGGCTCACCTCCGAGACGTCAGGACTTTTAGTATGTTCACTTCCTAAGCACCCTGAACAAGTTTCAGAAGAAATCGCTTAGGTCCCCTCTCATGCATTCTACAACTCCTTTATTGATTGGACTATATTCAAAATACGTACTTATTTTTTTTACTTATATACTTACTTATTTTTCAAATATAAGTACCATGTAAATATTTAAGTATTTATGTTAACAAAAATGATATTCGACATCGATTTGACATTGTACACTGCAAAACAAACAAAAAGTTTGTTAGTTTTATACTAAAAAAATATATAAATAAAAAAAACTATATTTCTTTATATTTGTACAAAACTAGACTACCTAGTGGAATAGACGAATAAGGAAACTGACCAGTTTGAGAAACTGACGAATTAGGGAAACTGACGAGTGATAACTAGGGCTTGCAAATATTCGATGAAATCCAATATTCGAATATTCGAAAATATTTAAGGAGGTATTCGAATATATTCGAATATTATTCGAATAATTCTGTAAAATAAGACAGATGGTCGTAATTATTAAATATTGCTTATTTTTCAAGATAAACCATTTTTAAAACGTATGTTTTTTGGTTTGATTGTCAGTAAATGTTTAATTTTTGTTTTTTAGTCTTATCTGTGTTTTTTCTTGGGCTTTTTTTTCGGCTTCATTATAAGACTAGGGTCTAGTACTATCTCTTATCAGAATACATGTCAAAACGAATCAAAAGAGCCCAAACTTGATGGAGTTGTATGGTATTATTATAGAGATCCTGTACCCTTCTTTCGGCTCCATCACCAGATCCTGGACACTATTTTCAAACAGATTACTTGTCAAGAAAAATGAAACGAGACAAACTCTATGGAGTTGTATGATTTTATTAGAGAGTTCCTGTGGCCTTCTTCCAACTCAATCACCAGACTCTGGAAATCATCTTCCGTCAACGTACTAGTCAAGACAAATCAAACAAGCTCAAAATAAATGAAGCTGCATGGTTTTATTACATATTTTTTGTCATTTTCTTCCGGTTTTATTATCAGACACTGGACACTATTTTCCCAACAGAGTACTTGTCGAGACGAATCAAACGAGCCCTTGGTGGATATGTATGGTTTTATTACAGAGTTCCTGTGATTTTCTTCCGGCTCCATCATCAGATCTTGGACACTATTTCTCAACAGAGTTATTGTCAAGACGAATCAAACGAGCCCAAACTCGATGGATTTGTATGGTTTCATTACAGAGGTTTTCTTCCATCATCAGACTCTGGACACTATTTCCCAACAGAGTACTAGTCAAGACGAATCAAACGAGCCCAAACTAAATGAAGTTACATGGTTTTATTATATAGTTTTTGTGGTTTACTTCCGGCTTCATTATCAGACCCTGGACACTATTTTCCCTACAGAGAACTTGTCGAGACGAATCAAACGACCCTCGATGGATATGTATCTATGGTTACATAACAGAGTTTCTGTGATTTTCTTCCGGCTCCATCATCAGACCTTGGACAGTATTTCTCAACAGAGTGATTGTTAAGACGAATCAAACAAGCTCAAACTCGATGGATTTGTATGGTTTTATTACAGAGTTCCTGTAGTTTTCGTCCGGCTCCATCATTAGACTCTGGACACTATTTCACATGACAGAACTAGTCAAGACGAATCAAACGAGTCCAAACTAAATGGAGTTGCATGGTTTTATTACATAGTTTTGTGGTTTTCTTCCGGATTCATAATCAGACCCTGGACACTGTATATTTTCCCAGCAGAGTACTTGTCAAGACGAATCAAACGAGCCCAAACTCGATGGATTTGTATTGTTTTATTATAGAGTTCCTGTAGTTTTCTTCCGGCTCCATCATCAGACCCTAGACAATATTTTCCAACAGAGTACTAGTCAAGACGAATCAAACGAGTCAAAACTCGATGAATTTTTATGGTTTTAGTACAGAGTGTCAAACATAGGCCCTGACTCAAAAGCACTATTTAAAGCTAAGAATATGCTAAACAAAATGAAAAGATGGTTAATAGGTATTACGCTGAAAGACCGTCAAAAATCAGAGGAAATAAGAACAAGAAACGCTGATCACTAAAACCAAAAAGTAATAAAATGAACAAAAGAAAGAAAAAATATTTATTTGAGACAATCACTCACTTGTACTTGTCAAGACGAATCAAACGAGCAAAAACTCGATGGGTTTTTTAGGTTTTTTTACAGATTTCCTGAAGCCTTTTGGTTCCATCATCAGATCAGCTCAATGACACTATAAGATGTCATTGTCTTCCTGTTCTGACCTATGTTTTAAGTTTCAAGTCTTTGACTCATTGGGAAGCTAGATTAAAATCGTTTACAATTTGCGGAAAATCAAACAACATAGGTAAACAAATAAATAAACGAGAAAGTGAACGTTAACGATAGCTTCATTCTATGCTCACAAAAGCTATTCGGGCACAGAATAACTAATAGTACAAGTATTCGGGTATTTAATGAATGACTTTTGCCTAAATCCAAAAAAGTGGAAAATATTCGAATATCACCGACTTGAGTATTCGAATAGCAAAATAAGGCGAATATTCGAATAATTCGAATATTCGAATTGCAAGCCCTAGTGATAACCCGACCCATTATTATAATTCCAATTTAAAATAAAATTACTGCGGCGCCACTTTCGGTCAGGAAAGCGCCTTTCAGAAAAATATAAAAACTAGTAGGTAGTAAACTATTTTTGTATGCGTTTCCTGGTTTAAATGTGTTTGTGTACTTAGTTACAATCTGGATATAATAGGTCATATTATAAGTATGTAGGTATTATAACTTATACTACGTAGTTTTTATATTTTTCAGAATTTAATTAAACATAGTTATTATTTCGTTGTATTAATTTTTTCTTGATTGGCGGCGCTAGTGGAGGCTATCTATATAATCTATAAGGTCCTTTTTAAGGGGTCAATGTACTCATGCATACAAACAACTTTTACTATGGTAGGTACCAACATTGAAATCGCAAAAAAAAACAGCTGTTCCATAGAAAATTAAAAATCGAATGGATCAAAATGTATGGAACAGCTGTTTTTTTTCCGCGATTTTTATGTTGGTACCATAGTAAAAGTTGTTTGTATGCATGAGTACATTGACCCCTTAAAATTATGTGCACTATTTATGAAGGATCATATATTATATTAGACTCGAAATTATCATAAGTACCTACCTAGATAGTTACTTGGACTAGATACCTCGGAAACAGCTACCTACTTATGTAAATGTTTATCATTGTTTTTTTTCTTTTCCAGATTAACGGTCAACAAAGAGGCACCACCAAGTCCATGACATTACCATGGCGGTACATCCAGCAACTTTTTCTACGCAAAACATTACACTTCAATTCTGATGCAAATAAACCGAATTATACAAATAAAATCTGATGTTATAAAGTTGATCTCATATCAATGACTATTATTTGCAACAAGGGTCCCCGCATACGGGCGACACGCCACAACCAAAAAAAGCGCCACTAGAATAGAAGCTAGCAGCGGCTGCAAAAGTAGCTGAAGCGAGCGACAGCCACAAGTGGTCGGTAGCCGACACTTTCCTTCGCATGCAGTTTAGCGGCCGGTGTCGGCCACTAAACTGCAAAGAAGCAAGGGAGGTTTGTAGCATGTGGCGACCACCGGCGTTTACCGTGTGCAGCGATGTATGAAAACTACAGGAATAGGTCAATGGCGGCGTTTTGTGGTTGTGGCGTGTCGCCTGTGTGAGGACCCTAAAAAACATAAATTCTCACTACTAATTATTCTAAGACCGTAGGTAATTTGTACGGTCCTAAAGACAAGTTTGTTAAGTTATTTTTAAAGAAACTCCGTAACCGATGGTAACCGCATGGTGCGTATGAGCTCTGAGTACCTATGTTATTAGGATGCACGCAAACTGCACTGCGGGCAACTATTAATTATATTCTGTGCTGCGGGTGTGGTTCAACCAAAATAAAATCAATCTAAATATCTCTTTTTACAGTTGCGTGCGGTCTGCGACACGGATAGTTTCACAATAGGTGAATGTAGGTAATGTAAACCTTGAGCTCATTACAATCAATACCTACCTACCTATCTATTATGTTATTAATATTATGAAAGTTGTCAAGTAATAAATAATACAGTGTAAAGTGAGCCATAAACTTTTCGATCAAAAAATATCCTAGATAACGCTACACGAACTAAAACAGCACGCAAAAACGGCACCTCGCGAATTAACGCCCCACTAACTGGGCGCTTATTTTGTACAAATCTTGATCGAAGCATAAAATATTGAACCAACTTGCCCCTTTGTCACATTAATATAGCGATTATCTGTGGCCCATGTGGCGAGACTGAAAAACATAAATATACCAGACAAGATATAAGTATTGTAGGTACCTAATACCTATTTGTACCTATACCGGGTCTGGCACGCTAGTTTGCTGAGCAAGCTTCCAGCGTATGGTTTACCTGCTGACTTTTGCAGTTGGATTTCGGATTTCTTGAGCGAACGGTCGATAAGAGTGGTTATTGACGGCTGCTCCTCTGACCTCATGGCTATAGAAGCTGGAGTTCCTCAAGGATCCGTTCTTTCCGCAACGCTTTTTTTGCTGCACATCAACGATCTGCTCATGCCCGGAATTGTTGGGTATGCAGACGACAGCACGGTTGCGGAGAGGTATTTGTCCAATGCAAAGGCCAGCAAGGAAGAAATTGGTTCCTTGAGAGAGGCCATGGTGGAGCGGACGAATAAGACTTTGAGTCTTGTCTCCCAATGGGGCGACAACAATTTAGTCACTTTTAACGCCACCAAAACGCAGGCATGTCTATTCACTGCAAAGAAGTGTCCTCTGAACTTGACTCCTACTTTCCGAGGTGTAACTATACCTGTCACCGACAATCTCGATCTCCTTGGCATAAAGTTGACTTCCGATCTCAACTTTGGTGACACAATCGAGTCGAAGGCTCAAACTGCGGCCAAAAAACTAGGCATCTTGAACAAGGTTAAGCGATATTTCACGCCGGGACAGCTTTTAACTCTTTACAAAACGCAAGTCCGGTCGTGCATGGAATATTGCTGCCACCTGTGGGATGGGTCCGCAAAGTACCAGCTAGCCGCACTCGACTCGGTTGAACGCAGAGCCAGAAAACTCATAGGGGATAATGCGCTATTAAAAACCAAGCTTCACAGTCTTTCCCACCGCCGTGAAGTGGCTTGTCTGGCGGTGTTCTACAGACTATATTTCGGAGAGTGTGCTCTTGAGCTGCATGAGCTCATTCCGCCATCCCCGTTCTACCATCGGACATCCAGACGCACGGCGGGGTTTCACCCCTATTTGGTTGACATTCCATGCATGCGCACGAAGCGTTTTTCATCTTCCTTCTTAATGCGCACAGCCAAGGAATGGAATTCCCTGCCTGCGTCTGTATTCCCGAAAGAATATAACCCAGCGATATTTAAGGCACGAGTGAATAGGCTTCTTCTGGGCAAGCTCGCTTCATCTTCGGCCTCTTCTTAGCCTTATGGTTCTCGAATGTGGCCAAGAGTAAGCCCATTTAATGTAAAAAAAAAAAAAAAAATAATTATGCAGCAGGTGAATATGAAGCTCTGTTGCATCATTTATTAATCTTTTAATCAGTGAAACAAACAGGATTCATTAAAATTACTGACTTTAACAGTGTATATTTTATTATAAGTACTTGCTTCAACAGCAAAAACAAATTTACATATTTGGCTACAGCAAGCAAGCAAACCTGCTAGCTAAATATTTACATTATCACTAGTTGTAGCATAACAAGAATAGTATCTACTATTGCACAGATTTTTGTATAAAAATATTTCATACAATATTAGCACAAAATAGAGAGACTAACAGAAGTAAGTTTAGCTTAGTACTACGGGCGCTCGAGCATCGCACACACAAAAAGACAACTCTCGCCGCGCCGCTGCGTCACGTACTCGAACTGTTTTGATAGTGATTTGAGATTGCAGTTATACAGGTCGGTGAGAGATGTCTATGTGTGCGTTGCTCGGGCGCGCAAGTGCTAAACTCAACTACTGTACTCTCTCTATATTGTGATATTAGTAATAGGGAATGTCCGAATAAAATAAAATTGGCTGAATATTTCTTTATAGGTAGGAATAAGCTCCCTTAGTAATAGAAAAAGTATCAGTACAACATAGTATTAAAAAATAAGTTTCAATACAAAATGTCAAAGCTATGTTGTGGTTGTGGCAGGTGGTGGCAAAGGTATAATTTCCATTCTGCTGTTACTTTCGTACATTTAAGTCGAAGAAACTTTAATTTTTAAAAAAAGTTTTACGCAACCGAAAATTATGAAACTTTTTTCTATTACTAAGGGAGCTTATTCCTACCTGTAAAAAAATTTCAGCCAATTTGATTTTTTTCGGACATTCCCCATTACAGAATCATGTCAAAACATCAAGAATCATATATACAGTAAACTTTTGAGACATTTAACTCTTGTCAGAGCACAAGTAAGTATTGAGTATGTAAAAAGTTAAAACAATCTTCTTATGTTATTCTAACTTAAGTCTTCCAATGACAAATAGTTCATATCTCTTGTATATGTAGCCCATTTCACAGTTTTCTTTCGTAAGTTGAGTTTTAAGTTTCTATTTTTATATTCCAGTGCTAGTTTTATAACAAGCCTGTTTAAAGCATGGACATGAGGGTGATTTATATACTCATCGACATCCATCCACTGGCAAGCGATCACTTCAGATTGGGCCATAGATATTTTGTCATTGAGGGCTTTCATCATCAGCAGGAGATAAATATCAGAATTACCAAACATCATGTCATGTGAGTGACGAAATGTTATTAATGATTCGAATCCTGCGTCTACACCGGTCTCTTCCTTCACTTCCCTCACCGCTGCATCAATTATATCTTCCCCTGAAATCAAATTAAATGGTTTGAACTTTTTAGTATGACAAGCTGGCATAGTGGTAACCATATTTGTTTTATTTTTGACGGGGATTTCGGAAATATAGCTGCGTACGATGAAACCTGTGTATATCGATAGGGGTTCTATAGACGAACAAAAAATGTCAGTAATATAAAGTCCTAAAGCACAACGTTTTCGAGATAGTCCACGTTAAAGATTCTGTATAGATAAAAATCCAAACTTATTCCCCAGATTATCTCGAAAACGTTGTGCCTTAGGGCTTTATATCATAAGGCATTTTTTGTTCGTGTAGATGGGGATCTACATTTTGGCATAGTAAATAGTAAATTCATATTTTTTTATTTTTGACGGAGATTTTGGAAATATAGTGGCGCACAATGAAACCTTTGTACATATATCGATAGGGGTATCGATATATGTACAAAGGTTTCATTGTGCGCCACTATATTTCCAAAATCCCCGTCAAAAATAAAAAAATATGAATTTACTATTTACTATGCCAAAATGTTCAAACCTCTCTGGCAGTCTAATAAGAATCATCTTCATATAAGAAGTAAAATAGAGATGTATGAAGATTGTATTAAAATAGTAGTAGTTACTAGAATATCTTAATAAGTAATATTTAAAAAAAATCGGGATGCACTCCGGGAGTGCCGGCAGAAGTGAAAACTTGAATATTAACGTTGTGCATTTTTGATATTTTGGAATGGTTAGGGAATAATTTTGCACGAATTGCCGTCTTACGAATTTACTCTGCATTTGAATTTACGAATACAGACAGGCACGTATCCAGACTTTTAATTCGGGGGGAGACAACCGCATCCCGCAAAGTGGGCAAGTGACTCGCGCGCCCGCTAAATTTGAATTAGTCCTGTTCCTGTTGTTTGAATAAATCCCAACTATCCCCCCCCTCTGGATACGTCCTGAATACAGAACAGTATTGTACGAAGGTCTTATCCATAGCTTGACAGAAAATCTAGTTTTGACATTGAATTAAAAAATTAGCGCGTTGCGATGGTGACACAAATGTTTACGTCTTGAAATGACGCGCCGCCATTTTCGCCGCGCCCCGTAGAAAGAGAGGGGGATACTTCCGCCGCCGGCTGTCTACGCTACATCCGTCTTACGAATTTTCGATCAGGGGCCGTACCGGCTAACTTACATGGCTATCGTAATCGCTTTCATTTGACAGATGGATGTGATACATTGCTACTTTTCTTTGGTAAGATTTTTTTGTACCAAAAAAAGTAGCAATGTGTCACATCCATCTTTTGAGTACAAATATACATTGCTACTTATTTTTGGTACAAAAAAGTCTTACCAAAGAAAAGTAGCAATGTATCACATCCATCTGTCAAATGAAAGCGATTACGATAGCCATGTAAGTTAGCCGGTACGGCCCCAGGGTCACGTGACCCTGAGTCCCTGACTGACGCGAGTTTAACATTTTTTCCCCATTACAAAAAAAACCGGTCAAGAGCGAGTCGGACTCGCGCACCGAGGGTTCCGTACCATCATAATTGCACCATTAAACCACACTGAAGAGTAGAATAATAAAATTAGTATTGCAGTTTTAGGTCAGCGCCATCTCTTGACCGATAGTGGAACTAATGTCAACTTTTTAGAAATTTGATAATTTCTAAAAAAGTGTGCTATATTGAGACATAGTTTTATTTTTCCTGTAATCTTTATATAAACTGCTATCACATAGAATTATTTCAGATTTTTCTCTTTGCAAACTTCGGAGATAAGGGGGGGGGGAACGGTCATTTTTTTTACATTTTTCATCATAAGTCGAAAATTATGCGGTCTAGAAAAAAAAGAAAAAATGATTGAAAATGTGCAAACGGCGCTCTTTCATATGATACCCCACATGCCCTAATAGCCTCACTTCAAATTTTTAAGACCCCTTTTCAGGCCCTGCTGTAAAAAAAATATTTATTTTTTTATTTATTTCTTATTTGCAAAATAGTTGGGCAGATGTCATCTTAAACTATTCCAAATTTCAAGTTGATACCATTAGTAGTTCTCGAGATATCCAGCTGTGACAGACAGACAGACAGACTGAGTCACACCATAAGGGTTCCTTTTTTACCATTTTGGTACGGAACCCTAAAAAGTGTACAACGCCGCTAAAGAAGTTTTCACTTCAATAATGTAATAGGTAAGTACTTCATTATCCAGAAAATTAAAAATTAGTAATGATAACGGTGCATATTGTGTCCACTGGCGCCGCCAATCAAGAATAAAACATAATGTTTGATAAAATTCTGATAAATATAAAATAATAGCATTAGTTATAAACTACTTATTTATTGATTGGCAGCGCTAGTGAAACCTCAGTGCGCCCCTATGTGATACTGCTAAAATTAATTGTTGATATGTACAGTACGAGGCATATAACTTGAAGCACAGAATACATAATAGTACAAGTACAGAAGATCCACTCCTCAAAGTCATTTAAATAAATAGCGACTCTATTCTAGACACAATAAAGTGCAATTCAGGTCGCACACCGCTCCCTTCGCTACAGTTATATTCACCTACAAGTTACCTCTCTTTCTATCGCGTAGCTCTTATCTCTTCTAACGACATTAGGGTTTCTTCTTTTAAATAATAATGAAATAATAGCTTACAATACTTTATTACAAGTTATGTGTTTGTGAAATAAAATGTGTACTTAAATACAGTCAACGCCACATCACACTATACATACTGATTTGAGGCAATTTGCTTTCTTACGAAATCAAATTGTCATTAATAATTAAGTTTATTTCGAAAGTGCGATGCAATATGCCTTCATTTGGGTTAAATATCATAAATGTACGAACGAACGACGCGACAATACGCGAATGCGGTGCGTGAGTGAGTATCGAAATCGAATTGCTAACGTGCGTCCCAGCCGGCACGCGGCGGCCCTCTGAAATTAGTCCGTCCGGACGGACCCGCCGGCTACTTGTAGCTTCGTACCTAAAGCGCGGAGTGCGCCTAGCCTGCTTGAAGTCGGGTGGGGATTGCGCGAAACGCGTATTTTGGGTATGCGTAGCGGTGAGGAGCGCGGGCGGCGGGAGAGGGGCGCGCGCTATTGGTCGCTCACAAGAGCACATGCGCTAACTTATCCCCACTCAGTCGAAAAAATTTCAAGATACGTGCCTAGTACTGTAAAGTCATGTACATTTCGGTGTGTAAAGAATAGGTTGTTAAGATTAGAAGAGCTCTTAAAGATAAAAAAAACAAGGACCCGTGACCTAGACCTTGGTTTTTGATCTCTCACAAATGATACAGTACAAACTACGAGGCAAACATCTTGAAATCGGGTGGGGATTGTGCAGAACGCGTATTTTGGGTATGCGGGTGGCAGGAGAGAGCGTGCGGTGCGCGAAGTGATCCTCACTCCGTCGAAATTGTCAAGATGTTTGCCTCGTACTGTACTATAAAATTAATTTAACCTTACCTCTCTCTACATAACCACCAGGGAGTTTCCAATGTGGATATTCATAGTGCTTTTCTGATATAGCCAAGAGCTGATTTTTATTATTAAACACCATAGCTCCTACCCCCAGAGTTGTGTGGCAAGCAGGAGGCAGATTTGGCTTGGAATTCTCCGGTAACCATTTGAACATCATCACAAAGTCGTCTCTGGCATGATGAAAATTAAAACCTTTCTAAGAATATAAGTCCATATTTAAACCAATAAAATATCAGATGACAATGTTTAAATGATTTACTAAGAATTAAGTCAAGTACTTACTTCAGCAAGTAAAGGTATGCATGTTGAATGCTTTATGTTGATTTTAAACCAAATACACCTTTTACCTTCTGCATTCCATAATTTTAAGGATTCTGAAGAAAGAAACATAAAAATGTCAATGTGGTAGTTTTATTGTGAATTTTGGTAAGTATAGATGGTTACCATTGGCGTAGGAGCGCGAGAAGAAGGGCGAGTGTGCCCACTCCAGAACAGTCTGGTGCCCACTCCAGAAAAAACGTGATACTATTTTCTATTGCTCTCCAAAAGCGGCTCTAGCTTTGTAGGGGATTACCTACGCCATATCGAATAGCAAATAATCGAAAACCAAACACGATTCATCGAACGGTCAAAAAATCTAACATTCAAAATATTTAATTTACAAATAATCGAACGATCAAACTATCGAATGGTTAATATACGTATATCCAAAGCTCAATAAATCGAATGATTAATTTATCGAAAATCTATATTTTGCATAGTTTTTTACATTATGAACAAAAACATCTATTTAGCTTGTCAAATTGGCAAAACTATAAGGATTCCTTGTTGACTATATACCCTAAAATTGTGAAATAAAAAATATTATTGTGAACATGTTTTATTTATATTAATCATATTACAGCGGTTACTTGTACTATTAGGTACACAATAATAATCACGAAAGTTTTATGAAAGTTCATTAAAATATCTACTGGTTGTTCATGATGTAAAAAACTATTTATGCAAAATATTGATTTTGGATAAATTAATCATTTGATTTATTGAGCGTTTGATATATTAACCATTTGATATTTTGAACGTTCAATTATTTGTAAATTCGATATTTTGAACATTCAATTTTATGACCGTTCGATTTTTTGACCTTTCGATGAAAAGTGTTCAATATTTTGATTTTCGATCATTTGGTATTCGATATGGCGTAGGTAACCCCTTTGTAGGTACTTTGATCTAGCGGTGGAGGTACCGACAGCAAGCAATAAAATATATTGTACATACTTAATATTATAAATACCTATACTTATACCTGTCAGCTTTACATTGAAGTCTAGGTCAATGTTGTTTTTTGTAGAATCTACAGTGAGTCCTTTATATCTATCGATAGTTCCATTAAAAGTCTTATTTTCATTACAAAGCTTTGTAGAATATTGTGCTAGAGGTAAACACCATCTGTAATAAAAAACACCTTATAATAAGTATATTTTTGTAGGTACCTATAAGTTTAAACGAAAGTCTTCAAATCATGCTACAAGATCTGTCACAAGAAAGCAAAAAAGTGGGTTTGACAATGAATAAGACCAAGACTAAATTAAAAACAAACAGATCCCATATGAAAATCACACTAGAAGAGGAGGAAATAGAATATGTAAACTCCTACATATATTTGGGCCAACCAATTTCTTTTAATGATCAAATGAATTTCTAGAAATAGAAAGACATGTTGCCAACTCATGGAAAAGATATTGGTCTCTTAAAGAGGTTATGAAAAGCAAACAATATAATACTGCAATGAAAAGAAAAATATACCAAACATGCATACTACCGATACTGACTTACGGTTGCCAGATTTGGGCAAGCAAGCACACAAGAGCAACAGCGTAAACTAATCACATGCCAAAGAGCCATAGAAGCATGCTTGGCTTCACAAAATGGGACCGAAAAAGGGCAGTGGACATAAGACAGGTAACAAAAATAGAGGATGTAGTGGTCAAAACTAAAAAACCGGCCAAGTGCGTGTCGGGCCACGCGCAGTAGGGTTCCGTAGGTACGTTATACCATACCATATTTTAATACCGCTATCATTTTTCGTCTGAAAAAATAACTTTGTTTTTCACAGTGTTTGTATGAATGACAAAGTTATATTTGCGGTTTTGGAAAATGTACTATATCTCGAAAACTAATTACTGTATCTCGTTCTAAACAATTTTCGTTGAAAGTGTTTATTAAGATCTATAGTTTATATTTTTTTTAGATTTTTCACCCTCTTACTTTAAAAGTTAAAGGGGGGGGACACACATTTTACCACTTTGGCGACATATATCTTTCAAACGGTTGACTTTAAAAAGAAATAGTCTTAGGAACCTCAATGTCATTTTTAAAGACCTATCTATAGACACCCCACAAGTATTGGTTTGATGAAAAAAATATTTTCAGTTTCAGTTCCATGTATGGGGCCCCCCCTTAATCTTTTATTTTTTATTTTTGTATAAAAATCGTAAAGCGGTTCACAGAATATACCTACCTACTAAGTTTCAACTATGTAGTCCTAATACTTTTGGAATAAAGTGACTGTGACATACGGACGGACAGACAGACAGACAGACAGACAGACATGACGAATCTATAAGGGTTCCGTTTTTTGCCATTTTGGCTACGGAACCCTAAAAACTAAAATGGAAATGGGCGGGTCACATGCTAAGGGAAAAGAAAAATAAATGGACAAGAGATATAACAGAGTGGACCCCTAGATTCAAAACAAAACGAAGAAGAGGAAGGCAAACGACGAAATAAAAAAGATTGCGGGCCCATTATGGAGCAGAACAGCTAAATTAAGAGAAGAATGGAAAATGCTGGAGGCCTTTGTGTTTCAAAACACGCCAACATCATAAATAATTAGTTTTGTATAAATTTTGGATTGTGTAAATTGGTTGGCAATAAAGGCTAATAAATAAATAATAAGTTTAACCCATTTTGATATGGAGGTACGTACCTTGTACTATTCATCAAATCAAAAAATACAGGTAAACGAGTAAATAATGATTTATAATAATTATGAAACATTGTTGATATGATAACTAAATAAAATTATCTGTTCAAAATCCAACCAAAACAAAACCACTTCAACCTTCAACACAAAGAGTAAAATAAATACAGAATCAACTTCATACACAAAAAAAATGACACTTAAAGTGTTGCCAACTAGATATTTAGTTAGAACATCGCTAAGCAAGTTGGTATTTTCCATAGACTTAGAAAAATGGTATTTTCCGACAAAAATCCGTCAAATTGGTATATTTTTCCGTCAATGAAATCAGTGAAATAAATTAACGATTACCTTCCTCTAAAAAGAAACTATTTAGCGACCGGTTTCATTCCACATACATTGCTACTTTTCTTTGGTATGTTTTTTTTTTTAATCCAATAAGAAGTAGCAATTGATCACTATAATCTATGAACTGCAACCGGTCGCTAGGTGGTTTCTAAAAATTAGATAATCAGCCCGCAGGCCGCCGGTAAATCGTACGAGAGTAGCATGTCTTAGCCCTTGACCAGACTACTAAAATTCAGCACGCGTAGCATGACCAACATCAAGATAAGATTCGACTCAGAGAACAATGGCTTGTCTACACAGAAATGTCACTTTTGTCGGATTGAGATCGAGATACTCATGCTCGCATTTACAACTAGTAGACTCGTATTGTTCTTTGTCGTGGCCTAATGTCAAAAGTCGACAAACTGGAGCTTTTCTCTTTAACTGACATTAATTTGACAGTTGAATCAGAGAAACTTGTCATTGTCTACCACCCTTTGAGTAGTCGAGAAGGTCGAGAGAGAGTTCACAGACTAATAAGAAGATTCGAAATAGTTTTCTACGTATTTTATTTTATATGAATCTAAATTTCGCAATAAAAATTAATCTAAATTGTCCGTGCTTATATTTTATTCCTTAAAAACTTAAAATTAAAATTATTTCCATACGTTGATTTCAATATTTCGTAATTTTCTCGTCATTTTACACAGACTACTAAATTAACAATTTCGTTAGTAGTCTGTGTTATCTTTTCAAAATACCTCTCAATAAAAGAAAGGCAAACGAATTTATATCCATACAGCTATATTTAATTAGTTTTAAGAGTTTAGCGTTCGGAAATCTATAGAAAGGAACGGTGCTCTATGAGATATAAAGTAATTATTTTCTATTGGCAATATTATTCTTCTCGAGCTCGAGAGAGCTTGTCTACGGAAGAGAAGTTCTCTTATAGAGAACGCTTTTCTTGAGTGCCTCTTTAGGGTCCCCACAGACCTACCGGTTTCGTTTCTTTGCTTTGCTGTTCTGCTTGCTGTTTAGACCGCCGGCCAAGCAGGGTCATTTTCAATCTATCGCATATTTGGACCAGACCAAATTGGTAAGATAGCCATTAGCTTGGTGTTATCAAATATCATCGTCTGGGCTGCGAAGTAGGAAGCTTCTGGGAGATATGCCACCCTGAACATGGTCTCCGATTGCTAAAAATAAATCGATCGCATATTTATATAAATTGTGAACAGGGTTGTGGGTGTCATCATTACCTATCTGAACTATTTTTTGTGTTTTCATAACGATCGTTTAAGGAACAAAGCTCACAAGAACATTCTTATATGTGAAATGTACTTAGATTGAAAATATGCGATAGATTGAAAATGAGCCTCTTGGCCGGCGGTCCAGTGCCGAACAGCAAAGCCATAGTAGAACCAAATAAGTAAGTCATCTTACTCTTTATACGCATGAACGCGGTTTGTATGTGAGCGGGCCCGTACGTATGCGTCGTCGCACGCACACACTGACAAAATTTAAAGGTGATAAAGGTGCAACAGTCATGGCTGCACCGTACGTAATCCCGCCCGCGCTCACGCACGCTTCACGCCGCCGCGCCGTTCGTAATAATTTCAACGTGTACCTACCTACAGTACATACCATGCTTTCCAAAGATATTATTGCAAAAAGATTTGTGAGAATGAGGATATATTTTACATTAACTTTAAATAATAAGGCATTTCGTACTTGTCGAAACAGACGAATTTTTTTTATATCAATTGTGTAATATTGTTATAAAATCACAAATTCCTATAGAAAAAAGCCTATTATGCATGCCTATTATGGAAAGTAAACAATTTCCGAATTTAAAGATTATTATTTTAATAAGTGTAGGTAAATGAAAAAGTAAGAAACAGTTAATAGTGTAAAAAATAAAATTTCATAATCATTTTATTTTATTTGAAAAAATACATTATTTAGTAAAGCCACGTTTTAATTAATCCTATTTCGTTTGTAAGTTTTCAAATCACTTAACATGACGTAGGTAATGAAAACATTGTAGTCAGTTCCTGAAAACAATGAATTTAATGTAAATTGTAATTTGACAGATAAATGTGATACATTGCTACTTTTCTTTAGTAAGTTTTTATTGGTGTCAAAACGAAAGAGCCAATGTATCACATACATCTGTCAAATTACAATTAACATTAACTTCATTATTTTAGTCGATAGACCCGCTGGTCTACGTACAAAAAAATATAAAAAAAAAACTTTGAATTATAGATCCCTGATGCTTACCCTATAAGAAAAAAAATATTTTGTATAGAGATTGACTATGCATTTTTTGACGACTGAATAAACTAGCGATGTGACAGCCCTACGTGTTTAAGCTGTATCGCTCGCTCGAGGCTCGAGTTGGCCTACTTATTTGGTTCTACTATGGCAAAGCTAAGAACAGAAACCGGTAGGTCTGGGGGGACCCTTATCTTAGAACTTATAAAAAAATGAGAATCATGTTTAAACTAAATTATTTCGGATCATTTTAGATAATTTTGACGTTTATTGGTGTTGAAATAAAAAGATTACCTTTAAAATTCACTTTTTGTATTAAAAGACATTAAAAGGTTTCAAAATTCTGAGAACGAGTCCCACCTGTCTGTCAAACTGTGCTCAGCAATCGAGAAGGTCGAGACGACAAGTCTTCGTAGACAAGAGTCCCGTTTGCTCATGCTACGCGTGCAGATCACCGTCACGTATCATCGACGTGTATCATTTGGCTAGTGTGGATGTGGACGCAAAATAATACGCGATCATGCTACGCACCGTATCTGATACACCCCGATCCGTATGTAACCGCGTATCAAATAAGGCTTTCCGCCTTGTTTACACTTGCGTATCGGAGTCGTGTATCATGATCGGCAGAATAACGTAGTGTAGACGCATTTTAATACTGTATCATGAATCATGATACGAATATGTGATTTGATACGATGATACACCGCGATCCATCTCGAGGCGGTTTTTGCCCGATCATCAAAGGGGATACGCAATGCTGCTACACGATTTTGACAAGTTTGTACGTGTTCATATACATTTTCGCACTCTCCCCCGCTAGTTGATGACATAATATATTTTTGTTGCTTGCGTTTTTGAAGTGAAAACTTCTTTAGTGGCATTGTACGCTTTTTTGTAATGGGGAAAAATGCTAAACTCGCGTCAGTAAGAATCACGTGACCCTGATTGAAAATTCGTAAGACGGATGTGACGGTGGAGAGTAGACAGCTGGCGGCGGAAGTATCCCCCTCTCTTTCTACGGGGCGCGATGAATATGGCGGCGCGTCATTTCAAGACGTAAACACTTGTGTCACCGTAGCATCGCGCTAATTTTTTAATTCAATGTCAAAACTCTAGATTTTCTGTCAAGCTATCTATGGATAAGACTTTCGTACAATACTGTTCTGTATTCGTAAATTCAAATGCAGAGTAAATTCGTAAGACAAATGCAAAATTATTCCTTAAGGGCCCTATCACATTTTTTCGTCGAAATTTCGATTTTGACGGATATTAGCGCTACAACCTAGAGAAACCTTTGGGTCTACTAAATACATTTATATGTGTTCGCGACAAAAAGTAATATGATGATACACTGGAAAGTTAAAGGGTTAGAAAGGAAAATTAAAGTTGGTGAACGATTTCTTAGAGTCAACTTTGAACATACACAGAAAGAAAAACAAGTACAAACAAAAAATAAAATTGTGAAATTTGATTTTCGTATGAAGTAAAGATTATTCTAATATAAATTTTACGTAATAATAATTATGTATCTAGGAGAAATTCACAGTTAATTCTGAGCGTTTTTAGTAGTTTTATGGTTTTTGATTGGGATTTTTTTTCACATATTCCATACATAATTTCGAAATTCCGAGGCCGCTATGATCTATTCGACTATATAAGAGATAATATTCAATTTTTTTTATTTCATTTGTTTAGCACAGTAGTTCAATCCATGACCCCAAAAAAGAGGCTTCGCGCATTTTATGAAAATCTTTCTATGCAATTTCGGGTTTAATTATAAAGTTAAGCAAATTTTCAAAAAAGCGAGGCCGCTATGATCTATTCCAATAGCTGTTCTACACTATTCAATAAGTCAAAACTGTTAATGTATTGTTGTTTCTGAGATCGAGAACCCCAAAATTGGCCATTTTACGCAAAAATCACAGTCGAAACGTAATATGCCTCTTAACCATTCCAAAATATAAAAAATGCACAACGTTAAAGCGCATTCACTTAGATAGTGTCGCCCTTTTATCGCGCCGTCTTTGCACGTGCCGCTTCTTGTCAAAGGATGCCGCCGCATAAACAAAGGATACCGCGTGCGGCGTACACCCGCAAGTCAATTTGTATTTTGGCAGTTTGCATCGAAACGCCGCCGTAGTGAAAGCTTAATAATCTAAGAGTGAAAGCTTGTGTTTGTTGACTCTGCTACGTATACTGAAAATATTTTTTCATCCTTGGAAGGACAGTTAAGTGCCTCAAGATGAAACTTTAAGTGAACCAACAAAAAAATACGGGTGTTTTGTATAACATGTAAAAAACTTATGATCAATGTCCATCAGCATTGCGTTGAAATCAGTTTGTCTGCACCTATCAGAGATACCTCAAAAATAGTGGGGATACCAAGAACTAGCGTCGGAATAATATTAAAAATAGGCCCATTAACACCAAAAAACGTAAAAACGGAAGAATCCCACTATCGAAAACGGACGACTTTGAATGTGATGTAGTACGTTCGAACAGATTTTATACTAATAAAAAACTTCCGACACTAGACACGATTCTGGAAAATTTACAAGCTAATAATACGGACTTTCCGTATAAACGTACGACTCTGCGAAATGTCAATACATTTCTAAAACTTGGATTTGAGTATAAAACACTTAATAAGCTAAAACTATTGCTTGAATCATCGCTTTTTTACCGTTATCAGTAACGTTATTTGTATAACGTTACCAAAAACTTACCGGTATTCCTGTCTCTGAACACAAGTGCTTGCGGGTGTACCGACACTATCTAAACGAATGGACTTTAATATTCAAGTTTTCACTTCTGCCGGCACTCCATGCTCCCGGAGTGCAGCCCGATTTTTTGTGTAAGTTTTTTTATAATGAGTTGGGACAATGAGAGCATTATATCATTAATTGAATTGATTATAAACTAAAAGAAATATTATGGGACCCGCTGAACAACAATTATTATAATCAGTGTTGCCAATGTAAATTTTTTACTTGCCGTGTTTTGTCAGTGAAATTGCCGTAGATCGGCGGAAAATAGTAAAAAATGCCCTGTTTCGATAGAAGTACTGCACTCCGAAAAGAATTTAATTCTTTTCGGATATAGAGGGGATGCCACATTTACGAAAGTCGTCTATTTACGATTCCCGCTGGACAAGAGAGTGCTCCACCGACAACCGGTATCATTGTCTTCAGCATGATCTCCTAAACAAGAATACAGCGGTTGTCGCATTATAAAGTGGTGGAGGGGGGAGGGATGGAGGGAAGAGATGCGGAAGTCGAGTATCGGAAATTGGTTGATTTTCTCAACAACCACTTGACCGATTTAAACAAATAATGTGTTTTAGGGTAGGTAATATCTTTGACAACATATTTTTAATTGCAATGGTTTTTGTAAATACTATAGTTTATCACATAATTACAAAAAAGTCAAATTTCAAACAAAATCATTTTTAGTTTTGTAGATTTGAAGCAGTAAATTAAAATAAAGTACAGAAGTACATATAGTATAAAGTACTACGTAAAATTGCCACGATCATTGGCTTGCTGTCTGGTTTTTAGTTTTGAAATTTGGCTGGAAGACAACAAAATTATCATCGATATAGTGCGGGAGGTCGAATAATGTGGAAACCGCTTTAACGAAAGTCGTCTAATAACGATTCCCGTCGGACCGAAGAGTTCTCTACCGACAACTGGTATCATTGTCTTCAGCATGATCTCTTGAACAAGAATATAGCGGTTGTCGCATCATAAAGTGGTTAAGAGGGGAGGGAGGGGAGGGAAAAGATGCGGAAATCGGGTATCAGGGTTCGGATAATTTCTCAGTAACCACTTGTCCGATTAAAACAAATAACGTTTCATATAGTAGATAATACCTGTAACAACATATTTTATCTAACAATGTTTTTTGTAAATACTAAAGTTTATTACAAAAATAGAAAAAAGATGAATTTCAAACAAAGGCTTTTTTAGTTTTGTAGAATTGTAGCAGTAAATTAAAAGAAAGTACTATGAAATTAAAACTATGAAGATTTGGAACAGAAAAAAAATATGTATAGATAGCACAATTGTTCCACTATATGAAGTAATAAAATTGTTAAACATTTTTATCTAGTAACTATGCTAAAACATTTTTTTGGGTTGCGTGGCGAAATGTTTTCTACCATTTTTTTCGAAAGTCCTCCACAGAATTAAAACTATAAAGATTATCTTCGGAAAAAAATACTGGTGAATAGCCCAGTTATTCCAATATATATAAAATAATAAACATGTTAAACATTTTTGTCTAGTAACTATGTTAAAAAAATGATTATTTTTTTCACGAGGTGAAATTTTTTTCTACCATTTTTTTCGAAAATCCTCTACAGAATTAAAACTATGAGGATTTACCCCAGAAAAAAAATAATAGTGAATAACCCAGTTATTTCATTATATAGAATAATAAATTTGTTAAATATTTTTGTCTAGTAACTGTGTTAAAAAATATTTTGTGCCGTGCAAACTCGTTTAAACATAACTTTGCATTTTTTAACACAGTTACTAGACCAAAATGTTTGATAAGTTTATAAATCTATATAGTAGAATAACTAGTCTATTTACTGTAATTTTTTTTCTGGAGAAAATCCTCATAGTTTTAATTCTGTAGAAGATTTATGGAAAAATGATATGTTAGAGAAAATTTCACTGCGCGATAGAAATCATTTTTTTAACATTTTTTCTAGACAAAAATGTTTAACAAGTTAATTTTTAGGGTTCCGTACCCAAAGGGTGAAAACTGGACCCTATTACTAAGCCTCCGCTGTCCGTCTGTCTGTCTGTCTGTCTGTCACCAGACTGTATCTCATGAACCGTGATAGCTAGACAGCTGAAATTTTCACAGATGATGTATTTTTGTTGCTGCTACAACAACAAATACTGAAAACATAATAAAATAAATATTTAAGGGGGGCTCCCATACAACAAACGTGTTTTTTTTGCCGTTTTTTTGCTCGATATTAATAATGACAACAGGTAGGCAGTTGAAATTTTCACAGATGATGTATTTCTGATGCCGCTATAATAATAAATACTAAAATCAGAATAAAATAAATATTTAAGGGGGGGCTCCCATACAACAAACGTGATTTTTTTGCCGTTTTTTGGTACGGAACCCTTCGTGCGCGAGTCCGACTCGCACTTGGCCGGTTTTTCTATATAGTGCAATAACTAAGCTATTCACCACGATTTTTTTCTAGGGCAAATCATCATAGTTTAAATTCTGTAGAGGATTTTCGAAAAAAAAGTTGTAAAGAAAATTTCGCCACGCAACACAAAACATTTTGTAACACAGTTACTAGACAAAAATATTTAACAAATTTATTATT